>MU162399.1:5155-26150 GCA_015888305.1 Antheraea pernyi
ATTATTATCGCGATACAGTGACTCACCTACATCACTTGAACAGACATATGAGATCATCTCTCTCACACACGTGCAGATATATATATACACATGGTGGGAGGGTTTACTTTTTTTCCCTCATCGAACTGAATCGAATAGTTTAAATTCGTTTCAATCCGATATACACGTATTCATTTGTGAATCATGCAATTTCGATTGCATGGTTCACAAATGTATATATGTATGAATAGCTTAGAATAGTTAGCTAGGACAGACGTGTCTTTTTCCAGGAAACAGCCCAAGCCGAGGTGTGCGTTTACATCACTCGACGAGCGTTAAATCATATGATTCTAAGACAATAATAATTGTTTGATTTAGCCTATGACGTCACTGCGTTGCTAAGCACAGTACACTTATCATGGTTTATAAGAATACTAGCTTTTGCTACGCTCGTGTTTATATAGATTTAACCTCTTCGAAAATAGTATATTCTTTACTGGATGAAAAAGACTCGAAGTTCATTTTTGTGCCTGTGATAACTGGAATACAAACTTTCATGCCAATCAGTTGAGTAATTAAAGAGAACAAACAACCCAACTAACATTCGCATCCATAAATATAATAAGAATATAAATCTAAGGTATCAGTACTTTTTAGATTTTTACAAAAAAAAAATTGTTGGTCTTGGAATAAGCTAGCATACGTTTCGATCATTTTTAGAAATGTCTATTTGTTTGTCTGTTTATTTGAACACGCATCACTGCTAAAGTAGATCATTAAACTGCTTCACGATAAAACATATCCTTGAGTAACATTTTCTTGGTTTCATTAAAATCGGTTCACTGTAACAAAAGTTATTGTAATTTAAATGACGATGCGACTTAAGTACGAGAGGAAAGTAAATAAGTAAATGGACTTAATATATTCAAATGACTATTAGTTACTGTTTTTTACATTAGGTTACACGCGGACGGAGTCGCGGATACAGCTGGTTTATAATGTTATTAAAGATTTACTTAACGCATTTCGAGATAGCTTTGAGATGGCAGGATTTTTACAAACTTACTTGATTATCATTATCACCAGCCTGTAAGAAACCCACTGCAGGGCCCTAGACCTCTTACCGAAGGAAGGTATTGACAGTCACCACGCCAGCTGCAGCAGCACGACAGCAGCTGAGGTAGACACCATATTTTTATTACAAAAACGGGCAGTTCGAGCAATTTACAATATGAGACTTCGCTAATCCTTAAAGACCAAGTTCAAGGAGTACGGTATCTTAACTGTGCCCTCCCAAAACATTCTTGACAATTTAATGTATGTCCGTAAGAACCTTGAAAAGCTATATTTCGTAAAAAAACCGACACAATCTAAATACTAGAAACTGTAACAAACAGGTTGTTCCATGTTTTAGACTAAGTAAAACCAGTAATAGTTTTTTTGGGAAATAGTGTTAGATTTTACAACTAAGCCCCAAAGAATATTACCGATTTGACGGAATGCGAATTTAAGCGCCATGTCAAGCGGGTTTTGGTGTCAAAAGGCTATTATAGAGTGGATCAATATGTGAATGATGGTGTCTGGAATTAACTCATGTCTGTGCATCCATTAAAAACGTTTGTGATATTTATTCTAAATCTTCTTCTATATCTATCTATCTACTATACATATAATAAAAATGAAGTATCTGTATATAATATCAAAATAACATTTTTTTACTGATTGGGTGTGAAATTCTTAAATCTTAAAATTTTTGTCGGTCTATCTATCTGTTTGTTTCAGCTAATCTTCGAAACAGCTGAACCGATTTTAACCGAAATTTCACTTACAAATAGGAGAAATTATAGCGGGTTACTTAGGTTACTCAAATTTAGACTAGCTATGAACCGTGGCTTTGTTTGCAGTGTTATCTCCAAAACGGTTGAATCGATTTCCACGGGGCTTTCACTGGCAGATAGCTGATCGTATAAAAAGTAATTAAAAAAAAATTATACTAGCTGTTAACCGTGGCTTCTCTTATAATGCTATCTCCAAAACGGTTCGACCGATATTTATAAGACTTTTACCGGCATATAGCGGACATTACAAAAAGTTATTTAGTTGATTTTAATTTAGACTGGCTCTTCACCGTGGCTTCGCTCATAGTGCTATTTCCAAAACGGATCAACCGAATTTTTCAGAACTATCACCGGCAGATAGCGGATATTATAAAAAGTAATTTAATGTATTTAAATGTAGACTAGCTGTTAACCGTAACTTTGACCGCAGTACCATCTCCAAAACGGTTCGACCGATTATTACGGAACTTTCACCGTCATATAGCGGACATTATAAATCGTATCTTAGTCTATTTAAATTTAGACTAGTTGTTAACCGTGTCTTCGCTCACAATGCTATCTCCAAAACGATTGGACCGATGTTCACAGAACTTTCACTGGCAGGTAACTGACCGTATAAGAAGTAATTTAGGTTATTCTGTTTTAGATTAGCTATTATCCGAGACTTCGTCCGCATGACATTTAGCAAAAATATGTTGTTCACTGTAAACATGTTCGTAAGACGGGGTTGTACTGGACTCTTAGAATAAATATAATTGAGTTTCATAGTGAGTATTTGTGTATGTATTCTGAATTATACTGTTTTTTTTTTTGGACATTTTAGCGGTTATTTTATTTACCGCGCTTTCATCTGCATAACCTCCTGAAGTTGCTGTCTGCAGAGGCAAACTCCCAGAGGAGAGGGTTTTGGCGATGTCACTCGATATCGCCAACGACTTCAGCAGCCTGCCGCAAGGGGTCATACGGGAGGCGCTCCGATATTTCGGAGTGCCTCCGTACCTGCGGCGACTGATGGAGGTATACCTCGAGGATAGAGAGGTCGCGTATGGTCCGGTGGGCCACAAGGCGGGGGGTTCCACAGGGGTCCGCTCTATGGCCGCTCCTCTGGAATATGGGCTACTACTGGGTGCTTCGCGGCGTGCTCCCATATGTTCCAGAGAGACGACCGAGTAAGAATGTCCCGAATGATTATTTTTTTCTCGAACTGATTACGCTATTGACCAGGCAAGGTCTTAACAGCTTAACTTTCGGCCAATGGTGTTTTAGGTCATTAGTAACACCCCCAATGTAGTCAATAGTACGGTGAGTGCTAACAATATATTTAAAAACATGAGTCGGCATTGGTAGATGTGGGTCTTAAAAAACAGCCGAGGCCTTAAAATAAGAGTAAGAATTTCTGGATAAATAAAAAAAATGTAATACTTATATTCGATTCTTTATTACATATCACAGAAATATACAACACATTCCAATACGAATCGTTTTCCGTTCTAAAATGGCAACAATAAAAAAATTCTGCTAAACGATTTGTCAACTTAAACGATTAGTTATTTTACTAATTAATAATTTGCATAAACCGTATTGATAAAACTATTTTCATTATCAAATGAGTTGTAAAATATCTTGTTGGAATCAGTTTTACTTAAAATTATAGACAGTACTCGTCCACCTTTTTGTCTACCTTGAATATAGTTGTAAGTTAGTGTTCTCGCGTATGTTAATGACTACGTCCGGTACCGCTATGACACACCCGAGAGGCGAGACTACAACGCCATCCGGGGAACCACTATTGACCTGCGATACCGCGCTATTGACTTTATCGGGGGTGTTACTAATGACCTCGAACGCTATTGGTTGAAGTTACCGGCTGTTCATTATTCACCCCGATGTGAGACTACATTGGTGGGAGTTCGCAGATCCGCACGTACTCCTATGTGGAAGTTATTGTAAGGCGAAGCTCTGCCTGGATAAATAGTTACAGTACCTTCAGAGTGTTTATTGGTATTCCTGACCGACTGGCTGATTATACGTGATTAATGTAACACGTATTATACTCCAGAATTAATTACAAAACAATATATTAACTTATTTATCCTCACACTGTTTCGATGTTTTGCAAATGGTGAATATATATACTTAAATTTGTGTCCTAAATTATTTTCGAGCGGTCAGAAAGTTTGGTCAAGATTGTACCAATAGTTGGATTTAAAAATGGCGTTGCAAATTATTAAACTATAAAGTTATACACGTATTTACACTTAAATAATTATAGTAACACTTAAGTAAACTCACTATTACTAAAATTTAATGAGCAAACAATCTAAACAAATAAAGAGGTGATTATGGAAATAAACTGAGAGACATATAAAAGTCAACTCTGTCTTGACAAAAACTTTCATTCGCATATTGATTATGATCTCGAAGTGTGTATTTATAATTTAAAATGATACGAATAATCATAAAAATGTCATATTTCGTTATATTATATTGGTATTTGTACTTTTTTTAACTTTATTTTTGACAACCAATCTTTTAGATTATTACTGCCATTGTCGAGTAGTTAATATTATTACAAGTTAGTGTCGTGCAATCATTTCGATGTTATTGTTAATGTTCCAACAAGATGGTGGATTCCGTGTTACAACTGTCCAAGGAATTTTTGTGGCATCTCAGAATTCATGGTCCGTGGTATTATTTTCCATTCACTTCACTTATGCACAATAAACAAACTATATTACATAAAACACCACCAATTTTACACAATATAGTCAAGTAATACTAGATTACGAATAAAATATAAAATCCACGTGACAGACTAAAATCCCGCCAAAAACTCGTATTTGTACATATATGAATTTCCGCTAAAAACGTGCATTTCAATACTGTCATTAATGTCAAAACGTATTTTTTCTAATGGCAAAGGAAATAAATTCATACAACCACATTGCCTTTGAACAAATATGTTTAATAAAGTTATATGTAAATAAGAAATAATAATATCTCTTATTTATATATTTATATGAATTTTATCATATGATTCAAATGGTTTTAATAATGTTCTTTGTACAAATATCTTCATATAAATTACAGGAACAATAATAAAAATAAATAATAACTATAATAATTAAATACTAACGGCAAGATTTAATTCGGATTAAAAAAACAAAGAATATAGGATTGGCAAGATATAGTATACATTTTTTCATAACAACAACATTTAAGAATAAAATGACTGACTCCGTTCCTTTTTGAAAAATCTAACCTATATTTAACATCAATTACTTAATCACAGATTAAATTAGAGAATTAAGAAAAATTGTTAATTTATTTACATTTTTAAATTTAATAATCAAATAATGAATTAAAATAAAAAGTTTTTGATAATGTCGCGCCTTGCCCGGCTGATAAAAGTTCATCAATTGACTGGAAACGGTACCCGTTTTTAGGCCACGTAAGTCAATCGCTATACTGTACTATTGACTACTCAAATAATGAATTAAAATAAAAACTTTTTAAAAGACATTCCAATCGACTCGATAATGCCACATTATTCCGGTTGCCGTACGTTCGTAAATTGACTCGAAACGGTATTTGTCTTGAGGGCGCATGAGTCAATCACTGTACTGTACTATTGACTACAGTACGAAATGATACAATTAAATTCGCTTGGAACAACTCAGACCACATTGTCCCGTTTGTCGTCGAGTCTTTTAGACGTCCTCTCCGATGCTCTGATTGAGGCTCTGATGTATGCCCTGGAGCCGATGACACTCGGTATCGCTCTGACAAACTCCTGATTTTCGTTTCTGTTTGTCGAAACTGAAGCCTGTTGCGTATAGGTATATATGCGGGTATATCGTCGTTTTTAGATTTTCTATAACACAAATAAATTGATGTAAATGTCATTTATTATTAAGTTGAGCTATTCACATACTAGCTGTGCCCGCGAATCCGTCCGTGTGAACATTATGTAAAAAAACAGTGGCTAATAAATACATCTGAATATATTAAGTTCATTTAATTTTCTATTATTCTCTCCTACGTAAGTCGCGTCGTTATTAAAACTAGTGGGCGCCCAGTGGTCGACATTCGACCATAGTTCATTGATTTTTTTAAGTTTGAATTTTATTAGGGTTACAGATTAGGCTTCACGTATTAATATATAGATTACAATAACTTTTAATAGAGTGAACCGATTTTTATGAAACCAAGACGAAATGTTACTCAAGGATATCCTTTTTGATATTCTATCATGTATCAAGTATATTACTAATACAGGTAGTATTAGGGTGTCCCAGAAAAATTAAAGTTTTAATTTTTCAATGCATACCCTCTAATTTTGTTTCAATGATGTCAAAACACTTATAAATAAAATTTCACGTAAATTGAATCACGGCAACCCATGCCGACTTACATCGAAACTTATCAGAACTTGCATAGTATGGCGCGCGCAAACTCAGTGTTAATGTGATTATTATATTGTGTTTATTTTTATTAGTGAACGCATTGTTTTCGTTGTTTCAACATGTCTGTTGAGTTGTTATTATTTTAAGTTTCTATACGTATTATATAGTTAAAAAATAAATCCAATATTGTAAAAGTCGTAAATTGTATAAATAAATAAAAGTATGTATTTTTTTATAAATTATTTTATTGCTATAATAATATCAAATTCCATTAATACTTAGCAAAACACTACATAGGATAAAACATTAGTAAGAATATAAAATATTATGCAGTGACAGTTTCATTATTTTCCTCCATTTGTAACGCTTGTGCGATTTCCTCTGGAAAAAGAAAATGGACTTATGAAACAACGATACTAATAGAAATAAAAAAAACAGTGTAAGGAAAGAAAGGAAGAACAACGATAGTAATAGAAAGAAAACAAAAATATAAGGAAAGAAAGAAAGGAAGAACACCGATACTAATAGAAAGAAAACAAAAGTGTAAATGTAAAGGAAGAAGAAGAAAGAAAGAGAGAAGGAAATAAAGAAAGTGGAAACATAGAAAGAACGGACCTTATCATAATGTAAGGGCACGGCAATACTTTGCATATATAAATTAAGACAAGAAATCTACAGAACACATAATGCCTCGTAATTTATTAATTATATTGAGCAGTGCCTTATAATTTATTAATCATATTGAGCAATAGGAAGAACAACTTTATCCTGGGAGTTTTTGGCGGGATGATCTTGTGTTATTTCACTGTATATTTTGTAATATTGCCGGTGCTTTATGTAATATAGCTCAGTTATTTTGCACAAGTGATGTAGATGGGAAATAATATCACGGAGCGTGGATTTTGACTTGCGCCAAATACTCCCTGGAAAACTCTAACAAGGCGACCACTATCTTGTTAGTTCATTGAAATGATCGCAAGAAACTGGGAATATCATTAACTACTTGATAAAATGGCAGTAATATCTGGTAGAAGATTGGTTAATAAGAGAAAAATTGTTTTAACTTTGCGTTGTTTATTTTAAGTAATCCATGTGACTTCATCCAACTAAAAATGCTTTTGATTTAAGTATATATCTTATGTAGATTAATTATGGGGTAATTTATTTTCGTATTGTCATTCTTTCCTTACAACTTATCTCTTACAACCTACTACCTTTTTAATTCTCCAGTTTAATAAAACTGTTAAACGTCATCTGCTTGGTCTCTAAAGAAAACCACAGTAACGTTTACCTTAAATTGATACTTTATATTTCAAAATGGTTCAATTTCAATTTGAATCGTTCATATAAGATCTTTAGTTTCTTTTAGGATTTTCAGTTTTTATACGTCGTCAAATTTTGCCATTCATAAGATTTTTAGTTTTCATGATCTTCAAATTTTACTTGTATAAAATTTTAAGATCTTCAAAAATACTTCAAAATGTATGTAACGCTACAACTGAACTCTGTTAATCCTTTATCTGCTACTAAAAATCATGTTAGAATTGATACAGTAGCTGTTGCGGCCGCGTAAATAGTCGATTAGGAAAAATTGTGTCAGCGAGGGTAGGAGCACTTTGTTTGTTGATCACTCCCGGTACACATCGTATGCGAAGCGCCGTAAAAGAATCGTGGGCTCCTCGTGTTGCAATAACATATTTTAACCATCGCAACTCGTCGGCGCTGACCACCGGCATCGAACCTCGCACCAGCCGGTGAATGATCACAACATTTGCTACTAGTTCTCGCTGACATCGCCTTTGATTCGCATCACAGGTGGTTCCCGATCGAAGGAATCATCAACAGTTGTTTTGGAGATAATCAAAAGAACTTAATAATCGTTAGCTAAAATTGCTCCCTAAAGAAACTACTTACCTTTTACAACATGGGAAGTCCCAGAACTTCTGATCGATACCGTACTCTTCCCCGTCTTGTATCGTTTGAGGCATAACCTTGTCCATGGACTCGGGTAGGAAGAGGCAAAGTACGCCACCGATTATCCCAAGAACTCCCAAAATTAGCAGAGGTATTTCTGTAGCTATAGTTGCCTAGAACGATAAAAAATTCTTATTAATAGAAATCTAAAATGTAATCTAAAAAATCCGCTGAGTAAGTGTATCGCTCGAGAACCTAGCACCTATTTGGCTAATTCTTGTTTTATTGTGTTTATAATTGTCAGGACAAAGTTTGTATGAGAGAATTTGTTTGGAAAAATCGTACGGAAAAGTAACAAATTGGGATTAAAAAACCCTCATATAAAAAAGTGAGTGAATGAGACAGAAGTTAGAACAGAGATCTTGAGAAATACTGACAGATTGATGTACAATTGTTCAGTTTCAGTTGCAAGAGTCAGCATACTCAAAAACCCGAAATACGCAACAAGTCGTTTATAATTATATTGCATAAAAGACCATATGTCTATAACGGTGTGTCTTTTACAATATTTTAAGTGGGGTACTCATCCGAGAATTCATCAACTTCATCGGGTTTACTTTTTGTTGACCGATATAAACAACGCACAGTCAATCCGATGTGTTGGCTTGAAAAACCGCTACGAAAGACTCTAGTTTCTTGACGACTTACTTTGATCTCATCGTGTGAACTTAGCTTTATTTTGGCACCTTATATTAGACAATCATCGAATACTTTATTATACTAACCATATAAACGATGTAGGGTACTAAGATGGTAGCAATGTAGCCGCTGATATGGATGAAGGCCAAACCTTGACCTCTGACAACGGTCGGTAATAGTTCCGCAGCATATTGCATACCGATGTTGTAGGAAATATTCACAGCAAAGCGACCAGCTATCGCTAAGGAAGCTGATGTTACTCCTGTAAATGTCAAAGAATTTTTGGAGATTTCAAATTAATATCTCATTTTCAATGTTGTTTTAGCAATTTATAGGCCACAATATATTGCAGTTTTTGTAGGTGGTAGAACCAAACTGAAGCTATTACTTGTTTCAGCATGAATGGGTTGGCTCGGTACCAACCACTCACAGAAAACCGACGTGAAGTAACAGTGCTTGCATTGTTACGCTTCGTTCGGTCAGTGATAGCGCCCACCTCCCCACCTCCCCTCCACCCCTCTCCTTTCCTCCCTCAAACACAGGCTAGCAAAGCACTTGCGACTTCCCTGATGTTGCAAGTATTTATGGACGGTGGTGATCACTTCACATCAGGTGATCCATATGTTCGTTTGCCTTCTATAAATTAAAAAGTCTCTATGGTTTTTCATTTTAGTTTTGTAACAGCTGGTAAGGTATGCCAACTCTCAATAGCTGATATAACCAAGGTTACTTGTGAAACACACACTGAAAAACTTATCAAAGTAATAATACTTTACCTATAGACACAGTTGTAGCTAACATACTGAAGATGCCACTCAAAACCATTGTCCCAAAGCCGAGCCAACGTCGGCCAACACTGTAATTATAACAATTTTTTTAAATATAAATTATCGATTTCTAAAAAATTTATTTATTTATAATTTTTTTTTATTACATAAAATCGATTTCTAAAAATCTACTCAATCTCCGATGCTAAAACGAGACCCCTTGAAAATACTCCCAATTCAATAAAAAAGAAAATTTTAAATGACGAAGTTCTATGGTAAAACACATTGAAGAAAATACGACTAAATGTAGAATCTGGTTTATGAAGTCAGTGAAAAAAAAATCGAGATTGCAAAATCACAAGGCATTTAATATATGATTATCAAAACGTTGTCTCCAGGTGGTGATAAAGAGTAACAAATTGACGGCAATATTGTTCCTCGCATTGCAAATGAAACCTCGCAGCGATGAATAGAGTACAAAATCAATCGACGATAATAAAATTTGGATACTCTATTTAGCCATATGAGTAAATAAAACTTACATATCCAGCGTTAATGTGAGGAGGACGTCTGCTGGGAACTCGGTTGCTGTTGCTATAGTGAAAGTCAAAAATAAATCCAGGCCCAAAGTGGCAACGTTTCTGACGTGCCCGTCGAAGACCATGGCGATTGTGATCCAAATAAATAACAGCAAGATACTGTTTCTACGTAATCTCGGGGTTTTGAATAGATCCAGAATGCTGTAGTTCTTGCACTCTTGTTCAGCTTTTGCTATTTCCGTGGCTGTCTCCTGTAATATAGATTACTAATGCTAGCTTCGCATCGCAGTTTTACTTGCGTTTAATTAGAATTGATCTATTACTTGGGACCATTTGTTTTTCGAACTGACTACGCTATTGGCCTGACGGGCCTTCACAAATAAGGTAAGAGCTTAAGGTACTTCGCCACTTGGCAACAAGCTTAAGGGTGTCAGAGTGTCCGAACCTAGGTTTGGGCTGTTGCCTTGGGACATTGGAACCAGTAGATTTTCTTCATGATAGGTAGCATAATCTGTGCTCTATTCTAGCCCTATTGTAGACTCTTTTCTGTACTCCTGACAACGTTTTTGCAAAATTTCACTACGATTGCAAGCAGTTAAGACGTGAAAATATAACAAAAAGACAAACTCATATTTACATCTATAATATTAGTAACGATTACTCTATAAAAACAGAAACGTAAAGGTCAGATAAATTCATAGCATACTGCCAAAATATATACTAATGATGAGTTGAGATGAAAACTACAAAACAAATAATCTATAATAAGTAAATATTAGGTGTATGAAGATAATAAGAAGATTAAATTTAAGACAGTATTAAGTGTTGTTTTAGCAATGTGCTAAATAGAGATAAGGATGTGCATAAACAAATGTAACTTAACATATATTAAAATAATGTAGTATATAAATACTCTGACATAGGGAAACTATGGCATAGGCTAAAGTCAGTGTTCACTGCGGAAAAAAGTAGCATTTGCCCTAATTTTTTAAGGATTCTTCGAAAAACTTTTGCTATTAATGGTAAACAATCATAAATATACTGTAATCTATTTCTAGGTATTTCCATCAATCTAGCCCTTAAATATCAAGACAAAAAGCTTTAAACTGATTTATTTCAAAATCAACTTTAATCAGTATGAACGCATTCTTTTCTATTTTTTCTTCGACCTCTAATGCTTAGCTGAATGAGTTGTATTCAGTTTTGAGATATTAGTTAGCAATAATACATATTACTTGTAGTTTGTCTGTTGGATCATTATCATTAGCTGATTTATTTTATATTTCTATTATATATACTATAAACTATTGTAATATAAGCTTTCTAAAGTATCTTTTCCAAGTTTCCTTCTTTTTTTTTCATTTTGGATTGGGTTCAAACCGATTCTCAATTGACAACGATCTGTCAATCGCTGTAACAAAGCAATACTATGAATTTTATAATTCGTTACCTGAAAATCTTTCATGAGACCATCTGGTAAATCGTTTCCGTTGACTTTTGCACATTTTGTTATAATTTTTGCGGCTTCTTGTATTCTCCCTTGAGATATAAGCCATCTGTAATGAAGCCGACTTATTATTTACTATTTTTTGCATTTTCACAAAATAGCTATCAAATAAAGTTTTTATGATTTTTACATCATTGCTTGTTTCCATTTATATATTTATGCTTAGCAACTTCCTTCCTATTTAGTTAGTCTGCATATAGCCTATTATATAATGCTTATTTGAACTGAGATACCAATATTTACATCTAGAAAATTATTATAATTAAAATAACTACAAACCTATATAAAGAAAAATCAATCGCCAAATGTATGTGCGCTTCACACCCGAACGCCTATTTGGTGAATTCTTTTTCTGTAGTATATGTAATTAAGAGAAAATGCTTGGAACAAAAAAGTGAAAAATTCGGACTAAAAATCTCCATACATAAAGAGAGTGAAATGGTGAGACAGAACACATGAGAAAAATCTTTAAAAATATTGATGAATCGACATTCAGTTGCTCAGTTGCCATTTCATCATGGTCCATCAGATCACATAGCCGTACTTTAAAGGAGATATTTGGTATTATTTCCTTAGTTCGTACAACTATCGGATGTAGATGGATAGCTAGAGAGACGAACTTCTTAGCATTCCATGGATTCACTGTGCGGGTGCCAGATCCATCGTGTGGCCGAGGGAGAAACTCAGAGCAGTTGCCAGGACTTGCGACCCAGGTGTAGGTTTAAGGAGGCCCCCTTTGAGATGCGCATCAACGCTCACCTTCACTGCTCGAGTTTCCCGCCCTGCCTAGCCAAATTTGGTAGGAACCTGTTAGTGCAGCCTTTGATACTCGTTCTAAAATAGAACTTACTGCAGTTCTCGACAGGCCAAGGTCCTTCAGAAGGTTATAGAGAGATTTTGCTGGTATACCTCTCGCTCCTACTTCTACCGCGTATAAATTAACCACATAGCCATTTTTATTTAGTTCGTTAGTTAGATCGTAATATTTATTTAATTTGATTGTGTGGTCTTTAGGAATGTTGGTTTCCCACGGTACCGTAAGCTCTACTAGTAATATATGTTTAATGTGTCTATAAAAGAGGAATATGTCCGGTCTGGATGACGAAACACCAACATCCTCTGGGATTTTATAGTGCCTGTCATACGTATCCATTAAAATAGTCCAGCCAGGTGCAGTACCTAGGATTGAGAAAGGCTTGCTTATGAACAACAAAGGAAATTTGAAATCCCGAACACCATTATTTGGCTAATTGAATACAAAGGCTATAGGATACAGAGGCTATAGGATACAAGTCAATTGTGTGGGAGATTATAGAAAATAAGTAATTGGAGCGATGATGGCTCAGTTAGGAGCGTGTTTGGACAATGCATTCATAGACGTAAGTACGGATCCTAACAACAGAGTCGGAGCTTCCACTGAAGGAAGCCATTCTGATGAAACTATAACATTGCGGTACGGCTTATACTTAGCCCGCAATACTAGCTACTACCCTCGAGTTGAAAATCTGTCACCAAGCACCTATTGGTGTGTTCTAGAACACGCACTTGAGAGCCAGTCTAGGGTTTAGAGTGTTTATAATCTAAGAACACATCGTTATTTAAGATCACATGAGATTGTGGTCAAAAGATAAAACTTATAAAGTATAAGTTACCTCGCACTTTCCGGCACGATACAAGGCGTGAAGATTGCTAATACGAGAGGCACGCTTATGACCATAGTGTACATCTTCCAGTCAGCTAGCGCCAAGGCTATCCACGGTAACAAACAAGCCGCAAATGTGAAATATACACCTATGGACATGTTCGCTACAAAAGTACGCCATTTTGGGCCAACGTACTCTAGTACTGAAATTAAAATATATTTTCAGTTAGAGAATTCTACACTTGAGAAGCTATGTACTTTACTATTACTCTGAAAGATACGACTAATATAAGTTTTTGGCAAATTTTTGAAGTAAAAAATTCTTTAGACTTGTTCAGCGATTTTTAGTGGGGGAAAATATTACTGAAATCTTACGGTGTTTTTTAAGATCTTAAAATTTTGTACATGTAAAATATAAACTACGAAGATATTTAAAAAAAAAACTAAAAACCTTATGAACGGCAAATTTTAAACTGATTTCACGGCGTATAACCATTAAAAAAAAATTGGAGGCAAGCGACCAGGTTGGTCACCTGATGTTAAGTGATCACCACCGTTTAGAGACATTTGCAATACCAGGAGAGTCGCAAGTGCGTTGCCACCCTGTGTTTGGGCGAGAGGTGAGTGGGAGGAGAGATGGGTATCCGGCACTCTAACTGACCGAACGAAACGCAACAATGCAAGCACTGTTACTTCACGTCGGTGTTTCTGTGGATCCGGTGGTAGTACCCCGGGCGAGCCGACCCATTCATGCCCTATCGTTGAGATAATCGTGGATTATATGAACAAACCTATCGGGTACGTGAGACTGAAATAGTTTATGGACGAGCCCTTCATGCCACACCTTATGGAAGGCCTTGGCGACATCAAGAAAGACTGCTATTGTGCGTTTCGGTTTAGGTTTTTCCGGTTTCGGGTTGCGATCGGGATCATCGTTAAATCTAGAGACAATGTACTCCGTGAGGCGGTGTACCTGGTTCGTGCAAGAGTGTTCGGCGTGAAATCCGAACTGCTCAGGTGGCAACAGATTTAGTTCTGATATAGAGGTCTGGAGATGGTTCAGAAGGAGCCGCTCATATAATTTACCTAATGTATCTAGCAGACTAATCGGGCGATAGCTATCGGGAAGCGTAGCTTTTTTGCCGGGCTTGTGTATGCCTAGATTTAGTAGTAACAATGCACAATGATTGTATTAATCAACCGAGTGAAGTTCCGATGTCCAGATGCTTAAACAAAACGAGACAGATATAACTCAAAATTCATGTCAAAATATTAATAGAATTAGAGCGTGTTCATTAGACTTCCCAGACGAAGTGTAAATACGTACCTGTACCGAGTATTTGAATTGTAAAATATTCTTGTTCTACGCGCAATGAAATGAATAAGATTTCAAGTAATGCGGAGACTTCTAATTGAATCAAAATAATAGCTTCGGACACCTGTCACTTAGGACGATCGATAACAATGAATTATTTAAGCGAATAATCTACATCATTATCACTAGATATTATGAAACAAAGTCACATGTATCTGTCTCGCGACAAACTCAAAAACTACAAAATAGATTTTCATGCGGTTTACACCAGTAGGTAAAGACATTAACGAGGAACGGTTGGATACGTCTGTCAATGTTTTTCAAATATCAAAGCGGAATAACGCCCACTGGGCTCGCTAGTGCAACCATATAAATAAAATGCCTATTACTTATTCGGACTAATTTCAGAACTCGCTAAACAGATTTTGAGGAGATTCTTGCTGGCAAATAAAACACATTTCGAAGTATATTCTTGTATGTCACTGGTGCTATCTTCTTCTGAAATGCTAATTTTTAACCTTATCCATTATAGTTACATCACACATCTATCTTAACGTTCGCATTTCTGCCACATATAATGTTTTTTCATCCATATTTTCATAGCTCAGCACTTGGATTCATAGAACACGACAATAATGCAAGCTTATTAAAGACTAATATAGGCTAATGTATTATAAGCTTACCAATGATATACATTATAACGAAGCAGTTGTCGTAAGCCATACCGACGATAAATCTGCACAAGGAGAAAGACCAGAAG
The DNA here is from genome assembly GCA_015888305.1 of Antheraea pernyi. Taxonomy (NCBI): domain Eukaryota; kingdom Metazoa; phylum Arthropoda; class Insecta; order Lepidoptera; family Saturniidae; genus Antheraea; species Antheraea pernyi. The sequence continues at coordinate 20,522 of MU162399.1, forward strand.
GAGTTGGTGAAGACAGTACCAATACCGCCAATAAAGCCCACTATGTTTGTACCTAAAAAGACGGGGTTTACCTTAGTTTAAGTGGATCAACTATTAACTATCAATAATAATGGTTAGAAGTAAGTAAGTTTGAAAGACCGTTAATAATTACTTACCAACCAAAGCTGGTATTCTTCCGTATTTATCAGCAATCCATCCAAAAATAAGTCCTCCGATGATAGCGCCACAGAAGAAAATTGACTGCGCCGTCGCTGAGTAGTGCTCCTTGTCACACACCCAATTTTGCTGTTATGAAAAAGCGGGATATATTTTGTAATTTATAAAAAAATTGTAGCTTCAAAATTTACCTAAAATAATCTATTTTAAAAATATACGCCAGAACGTCTTTGACCATAATTAGGTCTACAAAGTATAGACTGTCAAAACCCTAGCAATATCTGAATGATTATAAATTTCCCACTCGGTCTTTAGTAGTTTCAGGCAAATCATAGAAATCCAAGTTCCAATGATAATGAGACACCATTAAAAATATCTCTTTTTCAATCATTGATATATAAAAACCCAAGAAGCAGTCTCGAATAAAAGTAACGCTCAAAACCGTCCCCAGAAGCTCATCGATATACCTAAATAGTTAAAGTTTTATAGTATAACCAATACTATAAACCTATGGTTTTGCAAATTCAACCCTATGCAAATTGTTTAAAGTCGTTTTTACAAAGCAGTGTACAAAAAGTCCCAAGACACGAGTGCCGAGAGACTATTTCAAATAAGCGCACAATTTTCAATCGTGCGCTCATTTTATGCGGACGGTTTTGAAATGTTGACCATGCATCTCGGATTTTTATATATCAATGTTTCCAATAGAGAATTAATTTTCCAAATCTGTTTATAAATACAGTTATAAGATAAGAAATGTTTAAAAATTTACAACCGAATTGAAAACTTCCTCCTTTTTGAAGTCGATTAAATACAGATATAGATTTAATAAAATTTATTTTACAGAATTCGGTTCAAATATTATAAATTTTCTTACCAAAAAGATACAATACTCAGCACTTACTTGGTATGCCGGGAAATGATTAACAGGTCCGGCTAAGATCGGCTTCCTTAGGTTTTGTAAAGCGTTGTCTCTCTCTCACATAACATAATGAGTGCATCTATCAAGGATAACACTATACGAAACCGAACTTAACCATTAAAAGTTTTCTTTGCGATGTACCAAATCAAAAGCCGGCTACTATATATGCTTTGAAAAATTGTTTATGGCATATCTAATAAAAACAAATTACATACCTGAGTAGCAATAGTTTCATAAGGTATATCAGTAAAGTTATATTCCCATTGATTTTGACATTGTTTAACTGGCCATTTAGGATTAGGAACGTGTAAGCCATCTTGCAATACTTTAATCCAATCCACATTGTACACTAAACATTTTTCGTATTTGTTATCTTCACCCACCGGTACTGATAAATGGCGCCTGAAAAGTTGAACTCAACTCTTGAGAAGAAACATCAGCCTTTTTACAATATTGTCTTTCTATTTTTATTCTATTCTTTTTATTATTATTCTTAGTCTATATATTCTATATAGTCTAATTCTTTTTTTTTATGTCTTAGGAGGCAAGCGAACAAACGTGTCACCTGATGTCAAGTGATCACCGCCATCCATAGACACTAGCAACACCAGGGGAGACGCTAATGCGTTGCCAACCAGTTTTTGGAGGGAAACGAGTGGGGAGGGGAGAAGGGGAGAAGGAAGGTGAGCCTCCGGCGCTCTCGCTGACCAAACTAAACGCAACAATGCAAGCACTGTTACTTCACGTGGATGTTTCTGTGGGTCGGGTGGTACTACCCCGGGCGAGTCGACCCATTCATGCTGAAACCAGTAATAGCTTCAGCGTGGCTCTACCACCTATTATAACAAAGACCATATACATTTTCTTCTTTATTTTAGAGGTTTATATTTGTGCGTGCATCGCGCAAAAACTACTCGATTGATTTCGATCATTTTTACGGTAAAACTTCTTATGCCATGGTAGGGAAAAATTTTCGCTACGCCTTAAACGTAAGGTAGGTATGTATCTGTGTGTATGTGTAAGTATGTATAAGAGTCTGTCTGGATCTGGTAGTATACAAATTGTAATTGTATAGTTAAGTATTTATATTATGGGACTTCGTATAGTATATAGTTTATGAGCACTCAATACATATAAGCCAAAGAAGGTTCCCTTCCTCAGCGTATATGCTCTGGTTTTTTTTAAACTTTTGTATCTTAAACACTTAATTTTTGATTTAAGGAAAACGCGATATCTTCATTTGATTTTGATTTCTCATGATTTTTCCTTTGTATGTAAAATGCATTGTTAAGATATTAAAAAAAACAATGCAGACTAAGTCGCAGGTACTAGATAATAACCGATAATATTTCTAAATTGATTATTATTCATTAAAATTTACATAACATATAACGCCTTACCTTTCTTCCACAGTCAAATTAGCGAGTTCCGGCACATAACACCAATATTCAGAAGGCACGTTCGACATAAACAGCTGGCCCAAGTAGACAAAAGCGAAGAAGAATGCGTAAGGTATCATCAGTAGGAAGAGCATTCTTTGGTACCATCCAAAGCCACCGATGAAAGGCAGTAAGTCATCCAAATCTTTCAATTTCCTTCGATGGATCTCGACACCGTTTGCTGCTAAAAATTATATAAAAAAGGTTTAAGTTCTGGTGACAAATAATACTACTATCCATTTTGTTTGCATGATCCATCGGATTAACTGTACTAAAACTGTACCACACGATATGAACTGTAAAACCCAAGACTAATAAGAGGATATATCTCCAAGTAGCTCACGAAATGACCGATGTGTGATGAATGGTATCCGAAGAATTAATTCTAGTCCCAATTCCGTGAGTAGGCTTATAACCCATACTCTAATACAAGACTCCTCAGTTTATTATCACTCGGACTAAACAGACAAATAAAATGTTTGGGAGTTTACTTTGGAGATTTTTACAATAAAATAATACTTCAGACTTGTTTACCCGGGCAACTTAAAAATCATCCGCGAGTCATATTATGCAGTCTTACTGTATAGATTTGGGGAGGTTCGATTTATGTGGTAGGCTACACTTGGCTCTTTACACAGGAAGAAATAACCGTCAATTTCTATGGCATGAGCAATACAGCGGTTGAGACTAAATTTTCCTTCCCAAGCTTAAAATGTAGCTTTCGAAAATGTCGTTGCATTATGTCGTTGACAAATGCCAGATACGTGATAGAAGACGTGTAGCACAAGTCTTGTTTATGTTGTTTGGAGATAAGCATGCTAATTTAAATACTTGTGATGTATTCAATGAAATTAAAACGTTGGGTGCCAAATCATTTTTACTTGACATGTGTTTTTTTTTTAATAGTAGCACGGCAAAACGACTGCACTGTGCCTGATGGTAAGCACAGTACAATCCAAAAACAATGGCGACCACCGAGTGACACACTGTCCATCGCCGGTCGTCGCTGTCATGCCGGCCTGCGAAAAGCTGGATATGCACAGGCTGATCCCGAAACGCGACCCGCAGAAGCGAATCACTATGACGGGCTTTTTCGCCATATACATGGTGGTTGCGACCCAGTCAGGCTGTAAAACCCTACCTCCCCGCTATCGCCATTGCCTCGTTCGTTATTCAGCAGGGTGCACAACGTGCAGTTGAGGTTGGCTTGGATGTCTCAAGTCTTAGATGTTATTTGACACCCCTTACACCCCATTTCAGGTTTTTGATATTTTGACAAAAGATAGAAGTATTATCTTTTTTTTTTGTGGAACTGTTTACGCTACTGTCCATACGGGCCTTCACAGCTACACTGGACTACATCACCTAATATCATACAATATTCTATTACAACATCACCAGTTTTTGGAGGGAAACGAGTGGGGAGGGGAGAAGGGGAGAAGGAAGGTGAGCCTCCGGCGCTCTCGCTGACCAAACTAAACGCAACAATGCAAGCACTGTTACTTCACGTGGATGTTTCTGTGGGTCGGGTGGTACTACCCCGGGCGAGTCGACCCATTCATGCTGAAACCAGTAATAGCTTCAGCGTGGCTCTACCACCTATTATAACAAAGACCATATACATTTTCTTCTTTATTTTAGAGGTTTATATTTGTGCGTGCATCGCGCAAAAACTACTCGATTGATTTCGATCATTTTTACGGTAAAACTTCTTATGCCATGGTAGGGAAAAATTTTCGCTACGCCTTAAACGTAAGGTAGGTATGTATCTGTGTGTATGTGTAAGTATGTATAAGAGTCTGTCTGGATCTGGTAGTATACAAATTGTAATTGTATAGTTAAGTATTTATATTATGGGACTTCGTATAGTATATAGTTTATGAGCACTCAATACATATAAGCCAAAGAAGGTTCCCTTCCTCAGCGTATATGCTCTGGTTTTTTTTAAACTTTTGTATCTTAAACACTTAATTTTTGATTTAAGGAAAACGCGATATCTTCATTTGATTTTGATTTCTCATGATTTTTCCTTTGTATGTAAAATGCATTGTTAAGATATTAAAAAAAACAATGCAGACTAAGTCGCAGGTACTAGATAATAACCGATAATATTTCTAAATTGATTATTATTCATTAAAATTTACATAACATATAACGCCTTACCTTTCTTCCACAGTCAAATTAGCGAGTTCCGGCACATAACACCAATATTCAGAAGGCACGTTCGACATAAACAGCTGGCCCAAGTAGACAAAAGCGAAGAAGAATGCGTAAGGTATCATCAGTAGGAAGAGCATTCTTTGGTACCATCCAAAGCCACCGATGAAAGGCAGTAAGTCATCCAAATCTTTCAATTTCCTTCGATGGATCTCGACACCGTTTGCTGCTAAAAATTATATAAAAAAGGTTTAAGTTCTGGTGACAAATAATACTACTATCCATTTTGTTTGCATGATCCATCGGATTAACTGTACTAAAACTGTACCACACGATATGAACTGTAAAACCCAAGACTAATAAGAGGATATATCTCCAAGTAGCTCACGAAATGACCGATGTGTGATGAATGGTATCCGAAGAATTAATTCTAGTCCCAATTCCGTGAGTAGGCTTATAACCCATACTCTAATACAAGACTCCTCAGTTTATTATCACTCGGACTAAACAGACGATTAAAATGTTTACTTTGGAGATTTTTACAATAAAATAACACTTCAGATTTGTTTACCCAGGCAACTTAAAAATCATCCGCGAGTCATATTATGCAGTCTTACTGTATAGATTTGGGGAGGTTCGATTTATGTGGTAGGCTACACTTGGCTCTTTACACAGGAAGAAATAACCGTCAATTTCTATGGCATGAGCAACACAGCGATTAAGACTAAATGTTCCTTCCCAAGCTTAAAATGTAGCTTTCGAAAATGTCGTTGCATTATGTCGTTGACAAATGCCAGATACGTGATAGAAGACTTGTAGCATAAGTCTTGTCTATGTTGTTTGGAGATAAGCATGCTAATTTAAATACTAGTTATGTATTCAATGAAATTAAAACGTTGGGTGCCAAATCATTTTTACTTGACATGTGTTTTTTTTTTAATAGTAGCACGGCAAA
>MNPI01026506.1:0-25945 GCA_015888305.1 Antheraea pernyi
TTATTTGTTTGGTTGAATGCGCTAATCTTCTGAATCTCCTGACGGTGGTAGAGCCACTCTGAAGCCTATTACTGGTTTCAGCCTGAATGGGTCGGTTCGCGTCATGGCATGCTAGTTAGCGTGACCGATGGTATTGCGCTTGCGCGGCTTGCGTTAAACCAGTGTTTTTCAAAGTGTGGGTCGCGTCCCTCTTGGAGGTCGCGAACACTTTTTAGTCTATTTTATTAGGGGGTCCCGATCTATTTTAATATTACAAATGGATTTTACTTTGGCCGGTTAAAAGCAAAGTTACTGAATCGTATTCTGTGTTCGAATTTCAACTGTACTAACTTTTTAAATGATGCTCTCATGTGAAAATAGTGGTATTTCTGCGGGTCCTTTCAGGTCGTATAGCGAACAGCAAACATCAGTATTCTGATAGAAAAGTAACATTCTTATATTATGTGCTATATTTTTTGCGATTTAATGTAAAATTATTGTTTTTATCTGTTAAAGGACTCTTTTCGTATCCTTCCTTTAGTCATTGTCTACCATTTTCATTAAATTTCTTAGCAAAGTCAAAATGTAATAAAAGACTATCTTGTCGAATTTAATTTACATAGCCATGCTGTCTCTAATATCGAAAATTACATCAATTAATAGCTTATTAAAACAAGCAAAGAAATAATAACATAAAATAAAAATATATAATTCAACTCCTAGCCATAAACATAAACTGTTTATTCTTTTAAATAAAATAAAAAATATGCCTAGACCAATATATGATTATTAGTAAACGGAACAAATAAAATAGAAAATAAGATAAAGACATTTAACGATGTTAATAGAAACAGATTTTAAAATGTTTCCCAATAGTAAACATACATTTTAATTACATATTGACAATGTCAAAGATCCAGAGGCAGCCCTAAAACAAATTGGAAGAGTGTAGTGCTGAAGGATATGAAGGAGAGCAAAGTTTCCGAAATGTGACGTCGAGGACAGAGCTAAGTGGAGAAGAAGATTACGAAAGGCTGCATCCACCACCATATGGGATAAATAGGCAAGAAGACAGAGAAAGAGGCAGAGGGCTATACTTAATCCAAATTACGTACACGAATAGTAAACAAAGGCGTCCTTATACTGGTTGCACATTTAAAGGGCAAGATGTGATCGGAGTAATGCCCGTAATTGCAATAATTCCGAAATTACTTCGAAAAGTCTAGTTAAGTTTGACCACATAACAAATGGAATGTTGCCCTGAATATTGACTATATATTATTGACAATAATTCATTAAAACACGTTTATCAGTCCTGCTACAAGGTCTGTAAATGATACTAGTTCGTACGCTTAATAAGAGAACATACAATAAAACACTATCATATATATAGGCTTAATTCGATACATTGTATTTCACCATCAGCTAACACTAACTTAGCAAGTTTATTCTTTCGTAATATCCAACTTCTGAAATTATTAAAACCTAATTAATATTTTCAAAAATAAGCATTGTATTGTGTTTTCATTTTTATTCATTGATGACTGACAAATAGATATTTAATTTATATTTCTTATGAGTGTACTAATACTCGATTAAATACTCAATCAAATCGATAGTTAAATCGACATTTAAAATATATAAGACAAAGATAAAACAGTTCAATACAGTGGTCTCATTAGACTACTGATTATCTTATTTTTTCGAAGTGTAAACTTTAATAGCCGCATTGAGCAATATTTGGTAGGGGAAAACTTATAGGTTCGTGACATCGTGACCTCTGACTTATTATGCTTGCGCCAGACTAGTGACGACGTAGTATAGCGGCTTTTGTAGAAGTACATGTAATATATATATTATTATTTTTTATGTCAATAGCAGGCAAACGAACATGTGGGTCACCTGACGTGAAGTGATCACCACCGTCCACAGACACTAGCAACACCAGAGGAGTCGCAAGTGCGTTGCCAGTCTGTGTATGGGGGAGGGGTAGGGAAATAGACGAAGATTATCTTGAAGAGGTTTTATCATGAACGCAGTATTTTAGTAGTGATACGTGTTCATACAAATAGGCAGACAGACAACGATTGAAATGTATTTTGTTACTCATTTCAAGACACCTGCAATATTTTTGAAGTTATACTTCTTTTGGTGCGTTAGGGAAAATTGACGAGAGTAAATTCTTACGATGCGCGCACACACTGTCACGAAAAACCAACACCCTGAAGTTAGCTATAGTTAATATTTTGTTTCTTTGTATTTGTTGTTTGTATTTCTTTCTATTAAAACTTTCAATGTATTAAATACCTTTTTCTATTGTTAGTGTCGTTTTTTCTACAAACGTAAAATAAGGCGAAAGATAAAATTTTTGTTTTTTTTATCATGTTACGCCAAAGAAGTATAATTTCTAACGCGTGTTCAATAGTTACACACACACTTTTTTTTTATTAAAATCAAAAAGTATACATAAACATGTTAAGTTTACATTTTTATTATATACATAAAAGATTATGTATGAAATAGTACATTGATTGTTTCACCAAACCGTGCAATATATGATATATTGCTGGGATTAAGATTTAGGAACCCTATTCAAATACAAAAACATATTGAAGATCGTCCACAAAAAAGAGTTCAGTCATTAAAAATGTGATAAGTTCACAGCTTCTATTTAAACTCTTTATTAAAGACTAGCGACCCGTCCCGGCTTCGCACGGGTGAACAATTGTTTTAAACATTTGGGTTAAACGTATGTGGATTGGCTAAAATCGAAAATCTTACAGAATCTTCTGTTCGAGGATAGGTGATTGTGCTAACCTAACAAATTTAAAAAGATAAAAAAACTACCCGGTAAATTCATCTGTTTTGGTGTGTGATAGCTTAGCGGGAACTACTATTTACTGTATCTGCCAAATTAAGTCACAGTTAAGCTAAACACTGGTGAACCACGCCATAAAAACACGCCATTTTTCAAAGAATGAGCGGATTATCTATGATTATTTGCCAAAAAGGCTTTTTATTGGTTCTGGTGGTTCTTCAATATTAGGAAGAAGTACTTTTTCAGATGCGCAGCACATATCATTTGCTTCATCACTCCATTTTTTAGCATAACATTTAGTACAAATCTTATTGATTGCCCCGATTTGGATGTTGTTCTGATGAAAATAATCAATTTGTTGATTATAACTGAAACTGTAAGCCGCGCGGTTACTTACGCTATAGATGTGCGCGCACGCTCACACCACACCCCGGCAACGACGCGAGCGGCATATTTTGTTTAGGTTGACAATTTTAAACTCATCTTTTGAATGCAATGGCCGATTTTAATAATTCAAAAAGTAATCTACAGGTACATCATTAATATCGGTCCACTTTATCAAAAGTTTTTGTAATTTTAATGGCGCCGCGACTTATGTATTAGAGAAAAGTAGATAAGCAAATGGAGTAAATACTTTCAGATGATTTTATTAGTCATTATTTTGTTCATCAGGTTCCACGTGGACGAAGACGCGGGCACAGCTAGTCTAGTACTAAGATTTTATGCACAAATGTAAACTGATGAAATTCAGCAATTAAAAATAAAACAGGAATACAATAATTTCTATAGTTGCGTTGCCATTTTAAAAATCACTGGCCACAATATTTGTTTTTTTTTAATATATATCATAGGTGGCAAACGAACAAGTGGGTCATCTGATTTTAAGTGATCACTACCGTCCATAAATACTTGCAACACCAAGGGAGTCGCAAGTGCGTTGCCAGCCTGTGTTTGGGGGAGGGGAAAGTTGGGGTGGGGGGAGGCGGAACGGAGGTGGTCTACCGGCGCGTTCACTGTCCGACCGAAACGCAACAATACAAGCACTGTTACTTCACATCGGTTTCCTATAAGAGGGCGGTAGTACCCCGGGCGAGCCGACGCATTCATGCTGAAACCAGTAATAGCTTCAGAGTAGCTCTACCACCTACAATAGTTAAGTTAAGAATAGTACCTATATGATTAATGTATCACACCTATTAGAAAAAAAGACTCTTAAAAAATAAGTGCTACACTCTTGGATTACCTACACAATAAATTTCGTATACATAATTTAATGATTATGCACTGTTTATATTGTAATTCAGAACAAAGGAAGCAATTATTTTTTATCGACACGCACGAATGTACACGGGACGAAGCATGAAGAGGAGAGGGGAATTAGACTGAACATCGTGGCAGGGACGCATTGCACCCACGGGAACTTACTACAGATAGTGGAGACAAAAAAGGTTAAAAGAGGAAAATTGCGTTTCTATACAATATATGTATATTTGTAAATAGCAGTATTATTTATGGTGCGGTTTATTCATTGCTTTTTATCTTTTACATATATGTCTTATTTTCATAATTGAGAAAAAACGATCGAAATCGGTTAAGTAATTAAGATGGTAGACTAAAACTTCAGTAAAAAGAACAAACTATAAATTTTAATGAAACTAATCTTCCTTTGTTTTATTAAATTTTTCTCTTCATTTTCTTTTTTACTTAAGAGTGATATAGTATTTAACAAATGAGAAAACATAATATTCCACATTAGAGACTGGATATTTTGTGCCATAAAGGCTTTTTAGATTATTTTTTTCGGTAACTGTGATTCTTACTTACAATTAAAAACCAATCAGTAAGTAATATACTGTAAATATAACCTATATAAATATGTATTATAGTCTGTGAAACGTTCTTGGCAGTTTTTTCTTTTCTATCTTATCGTACCCTTGTATTGTACCTACTATATGTTTATATATATCTAAACCTTGTTGTTCTGCCTGAATATCATGACATTGTTGCAGAATCCTAACACGCTGTTTCTACATAAACAGCGATATGAATACATAGCCCGAAGGGAAAGCGTGGGGACGAACTCAAATGTCTTTTTTATAATCTGTTTACTTGCCTCCTGTTTACCAGATAATCTCTTTATACTAAAGTTCCTCGATGGTGTTTGCAAACGATTTTTAAGAAACTGTTGTCACTGAACTGTTATTTTGTTTTATCCACAATTCATAAAAATACGTGTTTAACTTTTTTTTTAATAATGTCAAAAGTTTAGTGTGACAAATTTTTGTAATATCATATATATTAATACGTGAAGCCTAAACTTTGTATCCCTTTTTAACGGAATTGGGCGAACGGATGAACGTGAAATTTGGCATAGTCAAGTTTATATGGAGGAGAAGTGCATTATTTTATATAAAATGCATTAGAAGTACATTAAATTAATTAAAATATGCATTACTCACACTACTGCTTCAATTTTACGCAACATATACACACATGCAAATAAAAAAGACATTTTGACATCTGTCAATAAAGGACTTCAAAAAAGGTTGTGAAGGAGGTTGCTATGCTCGGCTGTATGTATTATTTTACTCTTACGTTCCAATTACCCTTTTTCATTTTACATTCAACTTTAAAAAATCAATGAACTATGGTCGAATGTCGACCACTGGGCGCCCACTAGTATTAATATAATATGAAATGGCATATTATAGACAAAAATCTAAACCTATAGACACAAATAACAGTTTGTGTATTTCTGAAAAAAAAAAATATTTCTCCTGCCGTATACCCGTAAAACCAACCTGATTTGTTCGCTGGAGCAGAAGCATTTAACAAAGTTTAACTGTACATAAAATTTTATTGACTCATATATGAAATAGTGAGACAATTCCGCCTCGAATCCAGCAACTTTCCCGAGTCATTAGACGCATTTTTATTACACAATGACAATAAACATGTCGTAAGATATCGAGTGAAAACATTCATAGAATTAGTTCCCCCGAACATTCGATACGACTCGATTATTACGTTTATTGTATTCGATTATCGAATTTATTTGTTATTGTGCAATTATTTTTCTTTATTAGCTGTATATAAATGGATTCATTTGAATTTAATCGATTCATTGCATTTGTACTTAAGTTTTCATCGGGCGTCGCCATTCTATATATTTTATTTTTAGTTTTGAATATTAAGATACTAACTGAAGAAACTTTAGAACCTATTTTTGATTGAAGAAGGCGTTACTTTGCGGAAATCCATCAGTAAATATTACAGTGGACGCACCTTTGCACTTCCGCCTGGAATTGATTGACCACTACTACGTCTAACTGTAACAAAAAGCGAATCAATTAATCAATATATATATGTATATACAATATATAATTAATATAAATAAAATAACTATCAAAAAATATTATATTGTATATATAGACGAAAGTGCAAAGTAGCGTCCACTATAATATTGACATTAGAATCTGTCAAAAACTTAATATTTACACCTGTAAACTAGAACAACCTGCGTAAAGTTCTACGGAAGTAATACCGTCGCACTTATTTCTGCTGCATATGCAGTAGCGTTCGCATTGTTGTCGTCAGGTTGAAAAGTTATTGTTATATAACATGAAACTTGACGACAGGTTCCTCTTTGGCACAGGAAGGACACTCAGTTTTCTATATCTCAATAATACTTACACAGCATTTTATCATTCTACTCTTAATTAAAAAAAAATTATACACACCTTTTTTTATTTTTTAGACACTAACAACACCAGGGGAGTCGGAAGTGCGTTGCCAGCCTGTGTTTGGGGGAAAAGGAGTGAGGGGGAGAGGAGAGGGGAACCTCCCGGTGGGCCTCTGGCGCTCTCACTGACAGAACGAAACGCAACAATGCAAGCACTGTTACTTCACGTCGGTTTTCTATGAAAGGGTGTTACTAGCCCGGGAGAGCCGACTCATGTTGAAACCAATAATAGTTTCAGCGTGACTCTACCACTCTTGAACTCAGAAGATAATGTTTTAGTTTTTTTATATTATAGGGGACAAACGAACAGGCGGGTCCTCATGGTAAGTAATTACCGCCATCCATAGATACAGCCTTTTAAAAGAGGTGAGCCTTTAGCGTTCTCACGTCGGGGTTCTGGTAGCACCCCAGGCGAGCCGACTGATTCATGCTGAAACCAGTAATATCTTCAGCGTGGCTCTACCACCTACAAAGTTGCCCAGGTGGAAATTCAACATTCATTGGATAAAATGTCGAGTTCAGATATGTCCATAAGTTTATCATCACGGGAGAAAAAAGAATGTCGATTACTCTATAAAAAACTAAGTAAATAAGAACTATATTATATATATAATCCATGTGAAGAAGTTATATAAGTTATATAAGCGAGGTATTCAACACAATCTTAACTTTTATGTACCTTTAAAAACTCTCACGAATCAACTTCAGAAGAGCAGACCGGCATTATTTATTACCAACAATTTTGCTTACAAAGGGAAAATATTGCGGTACATTTTTCCAAAGTGAACGCGCACTTGCGGAACTCCTAATTTCTAATGGGCCATTTGCCACTTTGTCAATTGCGTCGATAAATCTGTGCGAGTGGCCACCGGCGGCAAGTGACTTATTGCCTTGTCTTGTGTTAAACGTCGCGACATTCTTTTGTTTTCTTCTCTCGAAACAATGATCGATATGTTTATGTGATAACTAGGTTGTTGCTCATATTTTATGATTTTCAGAAGTAATCAAGATTATTATTTTAGGCTATCTGTTTTTAATAGAAACATATTCATGGTATACATATTAAGTTAAATGATTTTGTAATTTCTAATAGTATTATTGATGTTTTATAACCTGTAAATTATGCAACGTTCTAGCGTTACGTCTTTCCCGTATATATTTTAATCTAAATTGAGTTGAAATAAAAATTTGAAATTTGTAAATATTTTTTTATGATTACGTCTTCGTAATGATATATTGTATCACATTAATGTCGTAGAATTACACATATTCTTTGTATAAGTATATACTCGTAGACATTAGTCAAGCCCTTTTTAAGATAAATCCAATAGGGAGGTAAAACCAGTTTTAATGTCATATCCACCGTCAGTATTTTCCTTTATAATATATATTTGTAATATTACGAAAACTTTCAAGGAAATTTAATGTATAGACAGAATTACATATTTATTCATGTAGGTTAAAAATATTAAAAACTCCCAATAAAAAATCAAAGTATCAACTGTTTGTTTGTTTCAAAAATCTGTGTAATTTAAAAATCATTTCAATTTATGAATATTTTAACAAATATTATCTTGATGTAAAATTGTAAAACGGTTATTAAATCTGCCAAAAATAAAATATAGAACTGTCAAAACTTTCAAAAAACAAGCCCATTGCAATGATAAAATTATGATCGCTTTTTATCAACCTGCAAAATTGAAACGAAAATGTCAATTGATCTATTTTATTAGGGGGTCCCGATCTATTTTAATATTACAAATGGATTTTACTTTGGCCGGTTAAAAGCAAAGTTACTGAATCGTATTCTGTGTTCGAATTTCAACTGTACTAACTTTTTAAATGATGCTCTCATGTGAAAATAGTGGTATTTCTGCGGGTCCTTTCAGGTCGTATAGCGAACAGCAAACATCAGTATTCTGATAGAAAAGTAACATTCTTATATTATGTGCTATATTTTTTGCGATTTAATGTAAAATTGTTTTTGTCTGTTAAAGGACTCTTTAACAAAATTTGTAGTATCCTTTCCTTTTGTCATTATCTACCATTTTCATTAATTTTCTTAGCAAAGTCAAAATGTAATAAAAGATCATCTTGTCGAATTTAATTTACATAGCCATACTGTTTCTAATATTGAAAATTACATCAATTAATAGGTTATTAAAACAAGCAAATAAATAATAACATAAAATAAAATTATATAATTCAACTCCTAGCCATAAAACTGAACTGTTTATTCTTTTAAATAAAAAAAATAGGCCTAGACCAATATATGATCATTACGAAACGGAACAAATACATATACATAGAAACAGATACATAGACAGATAGTAAACATACATTTTAACTACATATTGACAATGTCCAAATCCAGAGGCAGCCCTAAAACAAACGTTCATCAGTCCTGCTACAAGGTCTGTAAATGATACTAGTTCGTACGCTTAATAAGAGAACATACAATAAAACACTATCATATATATAGGCTTAATTCGATACATTGTATTTCACCATCAGCTAACACTAACTTAGCAAGTTTATTCTTTCGTAATATCCAACTTCTGAAATTATTAAAACCTAATTAATATTTTCAAAAATAAGCATTGCATTGTGTTTTCATTTTTATTCATTGATGACTAACAAATAGATATTTAATTTATATTTCTTATTAGTATACTAATACTCGATTAAATACTCAATCAAATCGATAGTTAAATCGACATTTAAAATATATAAGACAAAGATAAAACAGTTCAATACAGTGGTCTCATTAGACTACTGATTATCTTATTTTTTCGAAGCGTTAACTTCAATAGCCGCATTGAGCAATATTTGGTAGGGGAAAACTTATAGGTTCGTGACATCGTGACCTCTGACTTATTATGCTTGCGCCAGACTAGTGACGACGTAGTATAGCGGCTTTTGTAGAAGTACATGTAATATATATATTATTATTTTTTATGTCAATAGCAGGCAAACGAACATGTGGGTCACCTGACGTGAAGTGATCACCACCGTCCACAGACACTAGCAACACCAGAGGAGTCGCAAGTGCGTTGCCAGTCTGTGTATGGGGGAGGGGTAGGGAAAACGCCGGTGTTCTGTGAGAGGGTGGTACTACACCGGGCGAGCCGACCCATTCATGCTGAAACTAGTAATAGCTACAGCGTGGTTTCTGCCACCTTCAAGATAGATATAGATATTTTGTATTCAGCATGTGCACATATAATATCTATAATAATATTATAATTATAATAAATTTATAATGTACTGCATCCATTATAAATTTTATTTATTAATAAACTGTATAAAAGTGTGTATAGTTATTGCTCGGAGTGCCAATAGATGTGAAATCCAGACTAATCTTAATTCAATTTACAAATTATGAAATTTGAATGATTCAGGTTATATTGAGGTTATAGTTGATTTCAAATTTCAAAAAAGGACCGTTATTCCACTGCTTTCACTTTTCACTTCTGTCGTCAGTCCTTATGACAGCCTTGTGACTTATTTTTTTATATAGTAGCTATTGACAAGTTTTAGTCTTATTATAAATTTATTCTCAAAAAAGTATATGCCATGATTATACAAGTATCTTCGGCAAAAAACGAAATATTATTGCAACTTTAAAAAAATACGGTTGAATTTAACCGCTAGTAAATATAAATAGCTTTCTGTTTTACTATTTAAACTTCGCTGGAACTCATACAAATCACTTAACGATCCCTCTTCTCACATACGAATGGTTTATTTAGAAAGCCCGGGCCATGGCTTTGGCAATATATCGCTCTAATTCCGGAACTGAGACCACACACTATCCCCAGTCCGTACGTATCACAAACTGACAACATTTGTCCGACATGCGAACGTGTTGGAAGTCTATACCCTGAATTTTGGATGCGACTGACGTTAGAGTTGGCCCGCGGTTTTCAGGTGGACAGAATACGCAACTACATTAGAACTGTAAAGTTTTAGACGTTAAATAAACGTGCCGTGAATTAGAGCTTTCGTTTCGTTCCATTAGTTGAATTTGAACTTTCTAGACAAAATTGTTGATGGGTCGTACAATTGATCGAACACAGCTATATTTGTACAGGTTAGAATGTAGCCATTTTTTTCTGAATTTATTTCTGCCATCCTACCTAACATAATAAATTCAAACGTGTGTTTGTTTGCTTCTTGGTTTGTAACGCATTCAAACCTTAAGTACTCAACCGATCGTCATGAAATTTCACATACACGTTGTAACGATTAATGTAATAAAATGTACTGTTTCTGAGGGATAGGGCTAATTTAATAACGCGAGCGAAGCCGCGGGAAAAAATTAGTAGATAGTGTATTGAATGATGACGAATTAATAGGTGTTAAACGGTACAGAAATAAATAGATTACGTCATCACCTAGTGGTGAGTTTTTTTGACTTTATTTTTGGCAACCAATCTTTTAGATTATTACTGCCATTGTCGAGTAGTTAGTAGTATTACAAGTTCTTCTTCCATTCCATTTTTGGCAACCAGTCTTCTAGTAGACTATTACTGCCATTGTCAAGTGAGTATCGATATTACAAGTTTCTTGATAAAATTTCAATGAACTAACAAGATGGTGGCCATCTTGTTAGAACTTTCCATGGAGTTTTTTTGGCGTCTCAGAATTCATTGTCCGTGGTATTATTATGCATTCACTTTACTTATGCACAATAAACAAACTATATTACATAAAACACCAACAATTTTACACAATATAGAGTCAAGTGACACAAGATTATGAATAAAAAATAAAATCCACTACATGACAGACCAAAATCCCGACAAAAACTCCTAGTGGTGAGTTATAATTAAAACGGATAGCATATAAACCTCCTTGGGAAAATAGTTAGGGGTGTCAACATTTTAAACAATAGTAAAGTTTATCGATCTCAGATATACCAGCACCTGTTATTATACATATATACAGGTAGGAGACTGATGATATAATTACGATAGAAGATTGGTGTTTATATTTTAAAATTATTTAAAAAATGGCAAACGTATTGCATAGTGGGATACAAATCCTTCATTATTATTATTGCTTTGAAATAATCTGGAATACATATGCGTTTTGACAAATGTTTTTGTTTGTATTTTGTTTATTCAAATCATGTATCTATGAAATAACATGACGATAGATTTAGATATATAAGTTTAATAAATTCAATTCTTAATTAATTGTCTTCGATAGTTCATAGCTAGCTCGATGACGTTACACTCACAAGATTACCAAGACAACGATAGTTTAAAGGTCCATTAAATTTAATTAAGGCCAGTCATCAGTCACCGCGGACCGCACCACGTCACTGCTCCTGCAAGATAACGCCGGGTCAGGCTGCACTAACCCGCCAAGTGATGAATGTACCCTTAACAGACCTCAAATATTCCATCGTTGACAGCGCCCGGTGAAATGTTTGAATAACCCATGCAATTAAACGGAGATAGTGCGACGGAAAGTTGCGAGTAAAATCGATTCGGTCTTAAGTCGCGTTTAACTTATACCGTATTATTCATAAGTTTGTTACTCTCCGGAAGGTTCAATGCAAACAGACCGATTCTTGTTATTAATCATTCACCGCGGCTCCTTGTTATCGAGTAACGGTGACGTGATGAAGTGGCGGTTCGCCTAATCGTGGTTATCGCTAACTAGGTGTTGACCGCGACTGACCGATGGTCATTCATAATGCACGAGAAGCAATATCTATTCAAATAAGACTATACAACAATGAGTATAATTTATGTTATTTATTATATACAAATAAAAGCCGAACATATTATGTAAGCGCATCACTTTAGAAAGGCTGCTTTTGATTAGCTAATTCTTTTTTATTATCTTGTGTAATTAATTGTCAGAACAAAGTTTGAGTAAAAGAATATTCTTTAAAATCGTACGGAAAAGTAAAAATTATACGTTAAAATCTCTATATAAGAAGTGAGTGATGTTAAAAATATTGACAGAACTGACCAATCAAAGCTCAGTTACCATTATATTGCAATATGCGGTTGCAGTGTAAAGAAAAAATTGATTTCATTTTCTTTATTATTACACCCGTAAGAAGAAGAGGCGGACAGTAAGTTAAATCAATAACAGTGATCATTCTAATTTTTTATTTAGGCACTACGACGATTAAATTATACCTGAGGATAAATACAGAACTCTATAAAAAAATAACAACCATCTTCAAAGCCTCGTTAGTCGTCGCTGTATGCCGCCCTGCAGAGTTCTCAAAAACTGGGTATTCACATGCTAATATCAAAAATTGACAAACAAAAGGAAACCCACTGCGGCGGGTATGTCACAACATCATATGTAGTCCAATCGAGTCGGGTATAAAACCTTTTTAAATACACCCGGTATACATCGACTGAGTCTAGAAATCGGAGTCTAGAAAGCGCGCCGTCTATGCGGGTATATACATAAACATATCCATAATGTATTGTGATTAGGATTCACAAATCCCCTTCATACATTATATAGATTTATAAGACAATTGATATGAAATCATTCTCATCGTTTTCAGCGTTACACCACAATCTCATCGAATGTTAAATGGACAAAGTGGTCCAAGATGGTAAACACGCTAAAACTAGACGGGCTAATTCAAGTGCAACTGGAACACATTGTAAATACTTTGTGGCTGTTTTTAAGCTTGAGATATGTGGTAGTTAGCCTCGATAGGACGTTTAATCACTTTTTCTTTCACCGAAAGATCCGACTTATTCCCAAGTGTCCTAACATACTAACCCCTGAGTCATACTCGCTTCATTCTATATTTAGGTCATATAAAAAAGTTGTTTTTGAAGTTACACTACTTTTGGCGCATTACGGAAAAATAATGAGAGTAAATTTTTACGATGCGCGCGCACACCGTCACGTAAAATCGACACCCTGAAGTTATTACGATGCGCTCGCACACCGTCACGAAAAACCGACACCCTGAAGTTAGCTATAGTCAACGTTTTGTTTCTTTGTATTAAAACTTTCAATGTATTAAATACCTTTTTTCTATTGTTAGTATCGTTTTTTCTACAAACGTAGAATAAGGCAAAGATAAAATTTTTGAAAAGATTTTTATCTTGTTACGCCAAAGAAGTATAACTTCTAACGCGTGTACATAAGTACACAGACACTTTTTTATCTTTACCTATCACTTGCTTCTACCCGCGACTTCGTCTGTGTGGAATAGTTACTTTGAGCTAACACTAAGAGGCAGCGGAAGCTCTCAAAATGAAAAAAAAGAACCCGATTTTGAAACATTATTCATTGGTGCTCCGCTCATATTGATCTTAGCAATTATATATACCCTACGTATAATGAAATATATGGCCTAGCCTACATATAACTGAGCTATATATAACACTGAAAAATTTTTTCAAATCGGACCATTAGTTCCTGAGATTAGCGCGTTCAATTAAACAAACAAACCCTTCAACTTTATAATATTAGTATAGATTATTATAGTATTATTATGCACCTAATATAAAAAGGACTTCTTTTTTACAAATAACGTGTTTGGCTAGATTGTACCCATCAAGGTGTTAATCTGTAATGCGTATTGAAATATTAAAGGTCTACAAAGGTCTCAGAGCTTGTTACACGAAACATCATTTACCATCTCAATCCTCATTAAAATTTGTACGACAGTTTCTAAATTCTACTCTTTTCTCCGCACCTCCATTTCAATATACAGGAAAAAGTGGAAGAGCGATGTGTACGGAGCGCCGAGCCGGGCTGGCAAAACTTTTACCACCCTCACCCAACGTAGGGGGAGGGAGGGGAGGCAAAAAGTGTTGCCGACGGGTGAGCTGGTAGTTATAGCTATGTCGGGGAAAAGTTTTCCGTGTTGCGGGTATGGGGCAGGGGGGAGGGGAGTGTACGCATGCGCGCTTCCCGCGCCGCAAAGCTGACATGACAGTCCTTTACAGGACTTTGTCATCAACGCGGGTATGCTGCCGATTTCCTACCGAAAATGCTTTGCTTACGTAAAAAAAACGAAATTTTTTTTTTTTTATGAAACTTAACGGATGCTTCGCAGTTACAAAATATCAACAAATAAAAATGTTATGTTTGATACAGTCTCCTTATCTATTGTCTATTTTTTAAATTGTAATTATGTTTTTGATATTATTTTCTTAATATAACCAACTATATATTTTACATTACGTCACAGTCTTATAATTTCACAAAATCAGTTAGGTCATGCTGAAGGTACCGTGGGGGTAATCGATACTATCTGCCTCATACCCCGGAGCGTAGCAAAGTAACGGCTAGCTTTTGGCACCGCCTACGACGTGGTCCGTAGCACTTCTGGGAAATCACTTTGAATAATAATGTATGTGGTCGTCAAATGAGAAAAGAATAAGTTATCATTATAAATTCACTATCTGTATCCTAACTTCCTAACTATCGCACACTGTAAAAATTAAATTCTATAAGTTTTAATATTTTTTTTAATATATTTCCCATGCGTATTCATGATATTGTCTTGTAAACAGGTCCTATTTTTAGTTTGCTTATATGGATGGTGAATATACATAAATTTAGTTTTTTTTTTAACTTATTCGGCAAAATGACTGCACCGTACCTGATGGAATGTACAGTACAGTCCGTAAATAACGGCGACTGTCGGTGTTCAATAACAATGGCAATCGGCGCTATCAATCCGACCTGCACATGTGCCTCTCGTAATATTTACAAATATATTTTTGGAAATATTTATGTACAAAAAAAGTTGTTTAAAAACATTTATATGCATTTAAAATGCAAGTAGACTATGACGTCATCACAACAACTATGAACTACACCGCTGACTCGAACAACAGAAGTACCCTGTGAACTTGAAAACGACTCGCGCGCAACTTTCCAACGGGATTTGTTGCGACTTGTTGTTGCTCCGTTTGTTACTAAACTAAATTTGAGTTGCTAAACTAAAGTTTTGGATATTTAAAGGGAACTTTTTCACGGAGTCAACGGCCGAGCCGCTTAGACCGTCACCCAGTTTCAGAGTACCTACCCACGGAGTTATGGCAGTTGTTCACAAACTACTTGGTCCAACGGGCAGAGGGTTGCAGTTGGAAGGTCATGGCGCTAATTTGACCTTGCCTAAGTTCTCCACGGGCTATTCTCATCTGGCTTATGCCTCGGTTTATGTTATTTGATTCGAATGATTTAATCGACTCATCAGCTATATCTTCCGAACTGATCTATTAACGCAAGAAGTTTTCGCTAATGAGGTAACGTTGAATACGTAACTTGTTATATATACTGAGTATACTGCTTCAATGTTTATTTATTTAGTTTTACAAGTGTTGAATGATATTTTTATTATAAATATCAAGTTAACGCGAGATTTAAATATCATAAATATTGTCACAGTACATTTTAATTTTTGTATGAAATGTAAAAATTGAGGACAGATAACACATAACTGATCAATCTTATGTCGCTAGTAAACTCAGGCGATATTTTTAGGTATATATTAACTAAAATAATTAAAGTGAAAATTTCTTTAGGCGCAATGAAAAGTGAAAATAAACCATAACGCTCGGGTGTAACGCTAAATCGGGTTTACGCAGCTCCACTCGACATCAAGCGGATTCGGTTTGATAACGCATTAAATCATGTACACTCGTCTCCAATTATCATCTACCACGTTTATTAACAAGGAGTGCATCGTTCCAATAACTACGTTTTTGAATTGAATTGTGCATGCAATTGTCTATAAATTTTCATTTTTATCCTGAGGTCATAAGCAAACACCATTTTTTTTATTCAAAAGATTATAACGTTTTTCATGTTTTTATTAACATTATTTATAAGCAATAATATTTTTATTAACATACTAGACAAATAAACACATTTTGTGTTGCTTATAAAGAAAATAAAAAATAATAGATGTAAAAAACTAAAAAAACACGCTTTCATAAAAAATCCAATTAAAAAACAGAAAATAAAATTTAATAAATTTGGATTAAGTGTTAATAATAGTGTAAATTTATTAAATTTTATTTTCTGTTTTTTAGTTGGATTTTTTATGAAAGCGTGTTTTTTTAGTTTTTTTAAACTATTATTTATTATTTAATTTTTTAGTTAAATTTTTAAACTTTTTCTTCCGGATTATTGCATTCTCCTCGATCTTTGACGGTGTGCAAAGTTTGAATTAAATCTGATCGTTCAAAGTAGGACAAAATCGAGCTCAAAGGGGTCGGTTACATACATACATACAGGTGAAGCTAATAAAAGCGTGATAAAATGAAATGTATACATAATTTAGATAAAATGTTTAATATCAATTATGTTTTGTGAATATACTAGAAAAATAAATACATTTTGTGTGACTTATAAATAAAATAAAAATAAAATGTATACATAACTTAGATAAAATGTTAATATCAACATAGGTTCCGACAATACCCACACTGTTAGCATTTAACAACAAGGACAATCGCCTACACTTATCAATAGCATGAACGTAACATAATTCTAGTTGTTTGTACACTTGTCATTGATACAGTGATCTCTACTCCCAAGTTCAACTGGGGTTTGTTTTGCAATAGACTATTTTACTGTTTCGCGTATTAAGCGTTCATTTTTATGTGGATTATCACAAAAATCCCAAGTTAATAACTACCTCATGTGACGGTAACCATATAATTATCACTTTAAACAACACAATAGATATTCTTTTATATATGTAATAAATAAAATCAATGTCGCAATCAGCCTCATTTGACTTTATTAAATGGATGTTCATCATGGCCGTCAAAGGCTTCAAACAAATTGGCCACGACAAAATAACGCGGTAGATAATAGCCGTTTACAGAGACCGAGCGACCGCCTCGGGCGTCGCACCTGACTAACAAAATTAATTATAGACCAATAAGGAAATATTAACCGGCCGCTTAATAAGCCGTTCTCGGGGATACACCACAATTAAATTTGGAGGGTCTAACAGTCATTATTTATAAACAATAATATATCAAAGCGATATTTTCAAGATGGCGCACGCCGCATACCGGGATGCTTTCGAAAATGCGAGATGTGCCTAATGTTATTGCGTAGTAGCGTAATATATAAAAAAGTTTTCATAGGAGATAATTATTATTTTTCAACTATAACCTATCCGTAACACATCAGCAATATACGCAGAGAGATCTTATGTTTTACATTTTAACTAGAAGCAAAGGACGTGACTCCACACACTTCTTTTATGAAGTAATTATTTTCGCGCTATATTTTTACTCAGATTTTTACTTATGCTTTATAGTCTTTAATAGTATTACTAATATTTTTATATGCTATCAAAGGATATACACTCAATGTACGCTCATTAAAATCGGTTGCGAATTAATAACAGTTCCATTTATTGAATACTAGAGACCCGCCCGAACTCCGCACGGTTGCAATATAAATATCCATTTTAATAAAATACTTCTAAGGGCAGTTTTGATCTACTTTACATGTACAGCGTATGTGATGTATTTAATTGAATAAGGAAAAATAATGTATTCTATAAAATAGCTTGGTAAATAATACATAATTATTTTCGTAAAAAGATAAAAACGGTTACTGTGAATTATCCTTTAGAGATAAATATATACAATCGTGATCTATTCTTATTGATCTTTTTAAGATATACAATTCCGTAGTACATTAATTTAATATATCTCGTAAGGCTTAGTCAGTGTTTGCGATTTAAGCACACAAAAATATGTTTCTTACGATATTATATTGCAAATCTTTGAGTTTTTCGGCTTTTCTGTACTACGATATGTATGTATTATATATATAAACCTTCCTCTTGAATCACTCTATCTACTGTTGAAAACTGTTTAATAGTTGAATTGTTTAAAAGATCTAACGGAACAGATAGCAGAAGCAACTACATTTTATACTATGTAAAGATTTTTATGATTAAAAAAACCATTATTAATTATTTTTATAACTAGTATTAACATTTTTTGTAGCTCACTAGTAATGGAATAAAATATACTTCCCTTGTACAAAATTCCTTGTAAAAATTGGTCACGCCATTGTTCAATTAGATGCAAGCAATGAAGTGCAAATGTTACAGATGTGTCATAATTAGTTATCAGTGGCTTTAATAGTGAATGTCTATGAGAAAATTTGAAAGTAAAATAGCGAAATTACATATACTAGTGGGCGCCCAGTGGTTGACATTCGACCATAGTTCATTAATTTTTTAAAGTTTGAACTTTATTAGGCTTCTGTTGTCAAAGGGTTATATTTCTATAATCAAAGGTTTTCATCATTGCTTCACAGTTATTTGCCACTCTTTTTTTAAATTATTATAAACATTTAAACAAATTCTATGCCTAAATGACAATTGAAATTAATTATAAATTTGAAACAAAAAAACACAGGTGGTTATATAAGATGGTAAGGCTCTCAAATTCTAAGTAAATATAATTTAACAAAAATAAAGAAATTGATCGCAATAGAATCAAATGGTGAATCCGAAACAAAGATGTTTTTAATACTACTACTTAATCATTTGAAGTGAGTTCACGATAAAAAAAATACTGTACATTAAAATATTAACATTAACTTTAGTGAAATTGATTTATTTATGACAACGTGAAGCAAAGTGACATGTAGTGAAAGCAGTCCTGTTACCTAAAAATTTTGACATTCAATATGACTAAAGAGAATAATGATTATTTCAGCGGTTCCATAAATTTACTAAAGTTAAACTATTTATCAATTAATTATTAATGTATATTATTATTGATTTTAAAGGGCATGTAAAGCATGCAACGTCAGTCATGTTAAAAATATTAAAGAGGTAATTGGAATGTAAGACTAAAATGAAGGATGTCACAACGCCTTTTTCATTTACATGTGTGTATATGTTGTATAAAATTCAAGCAGTAGCATGTATATTTTAATTAATTGAACATACTTCTAATGCATTTTATATAAAATAGATAGCTTTCTGCACTACTCCTCCATATAAACTTTAACTATGCCAAATTTCACGTTCATCCGTTCGCGCAATTCCGTTAAAAAGGGGTACAAAATTTAGGCTTACGTGAAGCCTATAGCATAATATATATGATATGATGATGATAAACAAAACTACAAATCTAATAATGTAAATTTAGATACCTATTTGTGTAGTAGAAACAATTTCATCAAGCAGGAAAATTTTACTAAATTAATTCTTCTATGCATTAAGTTAGGTGGATTACATGCCTGCTTCCCTAAAATCTTAAGAAACAAGTAACTACGAACTGACTTGATCTGACCGTAACGAATATTAATTAACTCGATTATCTTCACGCCAGCGGAAACTCTGGCTATTGATGACTATATGGACAATTTTGAAGCGAAGATATCCCAGTGGTTACCGTGTTTGGAAGTCACGCCGATCGACGTAGGTTCGAATTCTTGCGAATGGGTCAGAGCTTTCGGTAAAGGAAAACATTGATATGAAACCATAGTATGTGATAGGCTTTTCCTAAGAGTTTTTGGCCAGTTACCAAGTTGAAAATCTGTAGCGAAGCACTTATGTGTTTCCGGGCAGCTGCATTAAAAACCAGTCCGTTTAAATTTAGCATGTTTACCATCTTGGATCACTTCACCATTTGAAATCAGATGAGATTGTGATCCTATATATAGTATCTTTTTTTTATATTAAGAGGCATACGATCACTTGAGTCACCTGCTGTTAAGTGATCACCACCGTCTATAGACACTTGCAACACCAGAAGAGTCGCAAGTGCGTTGCTACCCTGTGTTTGGGGAAGGAGGGAGAGGGGGGGAGATGGGTCCTCCAACGCTCTCACAGACCGAACGAAACGCAACAATGCAAGCACTGTTACTTCACATCGGATTCCTATAAGAGGGTGGTAGTACTCCGGGCGAGGCAACCCACTCATACTGAAACCAGTAATAGATTCAGCGTGGCTCTATCATACCACCATCCAAAATACACTAAACTATAGAAACCTATAAATAATCATGAAAAACTACAATTATATCTGGATTTAAATTTGCATTGACCAAGTACAATGCTTTATTATTTTCTTTATAACTAAATTAAACAAAATTACAGGGTACATATACAACGTGAAAATAACTGAAAAAGAATCGTGAATGAGAGGCAGTACAAGTAAAATGTACTTGATGTTTTTTTTAAAAAAACCTTCATAACAGAGACGTGAATTACAAATTATTACAAGAATTTTCCAGTAGCTGTGTCTACTGGCGTAGCGGGGAGCAAAACACGGGCGTACAACCCGTATTTATGGTTATATGACGGAAAAGTTTCCGAGCGTAGGAGCTAAAGCCATCGATTTTCAAAACTTTTTCATGGAAATAAACCTACTTTCGTTGTGTACGCGTGCGCTGCGTTCGTGTGCGTGGCCCGTGTCTCACACACACAGTCTTAGCTTTTGAGGTCACGTGTTTTTAACTGTATAAAACGTGGAGCTTCGAGGATATTTAAAAATAAATTAATTTAACAGTTCTCCATACTTTCCTTTTATGTTTTTATATAAATGTAACAAAATTTACAATTTCTTTAAACATCATTCTACTAGTCCTTAAACACGTAATTTGTTGATAACTCATTTGTGAATGATCACATTTTATTTTTTAACTGTAGATAAAGTACTTAAGGTTTTTCTTTATTTATAAAGTAGTTATTTTAAGTTTTATTTTATCCATATTTAGTTTTTGTTTTAATAAAAAAAGGAAGATTAATAACAATACTGCATATATACGTACATCCATACATAAATAATAATTAAATTTTTATTGTTTTTATTATTGTAAGATAAGAATAAGTCTAGTTAAGTTTTTTTAATACTATGAACCTAGATTAGGCGTCTTTCTTTTGTTTGAGAATTTCCTTATTACCCATACAAAATATTAAAAAAATATTATTAAGTTATCATTTTGTTTAGGTTAATATAAAATGTGAATTCTAAAGAACACATAACAAATAAAATATCTCATTGATAAGCACTAATTTAAAGTGAAAAATAATAATAAAACATAATTTAAAAAAATGAAACGTGTAGTAAATACCTGGACTTAACAACTTTACAGAAATGAAAATGTTCTAATATTGTAAGTAAGGGAAGATATTTTTTAACTTACCGTAATTATTTACCCACGTATAATTTCTTCTTACTATTTCTACCAGTATCTTTATATTTCATCTCCTGAAACATCAAAGAAACATCGACCGCATGTATCGAGCGAATACACACACACAGGAATACAACGTACTTGTAATGGGTCCGCAAAGAAAACTTTTTAAAACTTTTCCAGCGAGGCAATATGGCTCGTGTTCTCGGTCGTTGTTTTATTTAGACACCATCCGGCGATCTCTCTCTATCCAACGAATAAATGTATCCTTATAAGTAGGACAGCTATATCTGTTCAAGATTCATTTCAGTTCAGCTGCCTTGCCTGGGACACGAAGTAATTATTTATATTCTGTCAATGACGTGTTTTTTTTATGTTATTATTTTATAGGTTACGATGAGCCATGGGATTTGATAAAACAAAAATCTGATGACAAAATTAACTGAGTCAAAACGTTTTTTCATGCTGATATTAAAAAAATAAATGAATGTAAAGAAAGATACGCGCTATCGAGTTTCTCTTCAGCAATTCTCGATGACTGGGATATTTTCCAAATCGATGGAATAGCAGTATTTCAACGTTCAAAAATGGTTTCTCGGAACCTATCCCGAATACAATTTTTATTTAAAGTTTTCTATATAATAGCTATTACTAGTTTCAGCGTGAATGGGTCGTCTCGGCAGGGGTAGTACCACCCTCTCATAGAAAACCGACGTGAAGTAACAGTGCTTGTATTGTTGCGTTTCGTTCGGTCAGTAAGAGCGCCGGATAACCCACCTCCCGTCCCCTTTCCCCATCACCCTCCCCCAAACACAGGGTGGCAACGCACTTACGACTCCTCTGGTGTTGCAAGTGTCTATGCATGGTAGTGATCACTTAACATCAGGTGAACCACCTGTTCGTTTGCCACCTATGATTTAAAAAAATGTAGGTAAAAACCAGCACCTTTTTTATATATTTTCCACATCCTTATGTGAATTTATATCAGCATTTATATATTATATACATATCAGCAGGTTATCAAAAGTTTGGCAACGATTTGTAATTGATTTGATAATGTTAAGTATATCTTTAACCATGATACTTTCAAAGCTAGTAGGTAGTGTATATTATGTATACAACGTAAACATTATAATCTTTATTTTTATTCCATCATTATAAATTTTAAACATAGGTACTCCAAATTATGTTATTTTAAATTGTACCATAAAATAATTACTGTATGTTAAGATTAAACACATAATGTTCTTCATTTTCATGAATGGATATTCATTATTCGTGAAAAGAATTTGTTTGCTTTTACCGTACGGCATATGCCTACCTATTGGAGAGCATTTATTTGAGGAAGGCAAGAATGCAGTCTCACGGTGGTCGTTTATCAAGATCGCCATCTGATTGGGGCGCGTCTCAGCTGCGTTTTATTGTCAAATTAAAGGCGCCCATTCAAATTTTAATTTATATTTCCTTCGCCGTTAACCGAACATTGAAAATTCAATATTCGCATTATTTTACAAAATTAAGAAGGTGTACATCAAAGGAATAATGGAAATAGTTCTCCAGTGATATAAAGTCAGGTGTATAATAGCTGAACGTGATATAAGAGGGAAGGAGATCATATAACCAGATGAGTGTTCAATAAGAAATCAGAATGATATAACAGACCGAAGAAGATACTTGAACGACACCTAATAGAGGAAAGTCGAAGAAGAAGCCATATTATACCGGACTCGCTTATAAGAATAAAGAGATAATTATTTTAATTTGTTTTAATAAACTTCAGCCCAAAAGTCTTTCATAGTGTTTCCCATAGATCTTGTTCCAATATGAGAAAATTACTTATGTATATAATCGAAGTAAAACAACATAAACAACAATCAAATCAAATTATGTTTTCGGATTAAGGAACTCCACTTTTAGTATTATCTCAACCATAAATATTAAATTTAGATTCACACCCTCTAATAACATTTTCCTTAATCTTAACTCTCATTTTAAAAGCTCCGACGTTATCAAATAGATGTAGATGTTAAATTACGGTGGTCCGAGCCACCAGAAGCACTGTGCCTCGTAAATTACAAGAGCATTGTTTTATGCGTTCTCATTACATAGATTGTTCTTGAGGGTGCTTTTATATTAATGTTCTTATAGATTTTCGAAGAAAAGAATTATCTACAATGATTTAATATCCTTTTATACAATTCATGTTTAGTATTTTTAACATGTTATTATAATAATAGTCCCAAAGGATATTACCGATTTGCCGGATTGTGAATTGAAGGGCCATGTCAAGCGGGTTTTGATGTCAAAAGGCTATTATCAATATGTGAACGATGGTGATGTCTGGAATTGAGTCATCTCTGTGCATAAATTAAAAACGTTTGTGTCATGTACTGTTGTGTTTGTGTCATGTTTGTGTTATATTCTAAATATTATGTACATTTGTTAAAAAGATACACCAGATCGAGTTTCTTGCCGGTTCTTCTCGATGACTGGATTGTTTTCCGAACCGCTGGTAGTTTTGACGTTCATAAGTGCTTTCTTAGGGCCTAAATGGAATAAAGTGTTTTTGATTTGATTTGAATAAAAATAACTACTCACATTACCGACTTTTATGAGTATTTTACTGTGTTTTTTAATGTATTTTACTGTATTGTATATTATTAATATAGAAGATATTAAACTATCAATTTACAAACTTATAATATAACTAGCGGGCCCAGCAGACGTTAACCCGCCCTGACTATATAAAAATCCTTAACAAATTATGTACGAAAACCTTTCCTGTGGATCAATCTGGTGAAATCCGCATGAAAATCCGTTCAGTAGTTTTCGAGTTTATCGCGAACAGACAGACAGACAGACGCGGTAGGGGACTTTGTTTTATACTACGTAATGATACAATTTAATATTGATACAAAACAAAGTCCGTTCTGTCTTCTGTTTTAGATTAGCGAAATTACTTATTTTATTAACCCAGTGTCTTTCTTGGTCATAAATATGAGATTGCTAGAGAAAGGAAGGTAAAATTTTAGAATTAGATGTAGGTGATAGTTCACTATACATATACTCCAGTAGTCGTTTCATAGTTGGACAAGTTAGAAGCTTATTATAAAGTTATTCATTTATACATATAATAAAAATGTAAATCTAACGTGTCTGTACCTTTTCGATTTTGTGAAAAAAATTATTGCAAGTTACTAGGAATAAATAAAAGAATACATTTCAATCATTTTTAGAAATGTCTGTCTCTCTGTCTATCTGTCTGTCTGTTTGTATGAACACGCATGACTGCTAAAGTACGAGGTTTACAATAACAACTCAAATCGTAAATTATCTATATTATCGTAATTATCGTAATAATCGTAATTATCTATATAAATATATTAATTATCTATAATATATAGTATCCTCAGGAGTAACTTAATGTTTATTTCATTAAAATCGGTCCACTCTATCAAAAGTTATTGTAGTTTGAATGATGACGCTGCGTAAGTACGAGAGAAAAGTAGACAAGTAAATGGACTTATTACATTCAGATGACTTTATTGATCACTGTTTTTACATAAACTTCCACGCAGACGATGTCGCGGGCACAGCTAGTCAATTATAAATTTACTACTTAGCTTTCTTCAACAAAATCTATACTGCCTTGAATTCCTCGCGTTCGTTGAATCATGAAATGATTGTCTCCGCAGGAAACATACAAGTCACGTACACCGTTGCAACACACCAGGAGACATTCTTGTTTTATCTGCGGAATCAATTAATGCCTATGGGGTTGGTCGTGCCTGGTACGGCTTGGTACGGTTAAATGTTGGGTAATTTTTAATTAATGAGCTAGTTGGAACTCGGGGTTCACGTCGCAATATTTGCCAGTGTCAGATTGAATACAGAATTTACTTTTAGAAAATAATATTTCGTATATTTAGAATATTAGCTCACAGTATTTTATAGGCAGTAATAAGAAAAATATGGAATTTCGTCGTGTAATAATTATACCGTAGAATATGCAGTTCTAAGTCGACTTATGGTTTTAAAGTGTAATGAATCCATCCAAACCATCTACCATACTGTTGGCGCGCATTATATATTCAGTTTCCGATCGCACAAGCATCCTTACCGCCTTCCGTCCTTCCAATCATCTGTCACTTACGTCAAGATCCTTACCGCGGACGCAAGAAAAAAAATGATATCTGGTGAAAACGTGAAACCCGCATCATCAACACCGCTGAGTCCGCAACCCGTTATTCCGCAACCATCCCCCC
>MU162400.1:14459-26290 GCA_015888305.1 Antheraea pernyi
CCGGTTGGAGAGATGGGAGAAGCGCTGGTTACAGTAAGTCCACCGCCGTATGTTGCGGTTGGTATAAATTCACAAACAGAATTAAAACCCAATCGAGAACCAATTGATGAGAAAGCTGGTCCATACGGCAAATCAAATGGGGTTACAGCATTATACAGCCAGGAACTACCAAACGGACATGGCAGTCCAGCACCCATAATAGCTTCACGGTCAATGCACTGGCTTAGAGCAGACTGAAACACGTAAAATTTACATTTAAAAGTGTGAGTTATTGCAACGTTTTCTTAAAGATCACTCAATATATTACCATTACGAAGACTGCTGCTGTAAAGAATTGAAGGAATATTTTAAGTGACATCTTACTACTCGTTGGAATGTCTCTAAGGAATAAACTTTGGTAGACCTTCTTGCGTTTATATACAAAAAGGTCTACATAACAAGACTATTATAAAATTATTGGCAAATGTAAAGAATGTAACCGTTGATAAATAAAGCTGATAAAATGCGTCCTATGCAAAATAAACGTGTAGATCTCCATCTGACACAATACTATGATTGCATGTTTTATTTGACCGCGTGACTTAATAATTCCCGATACGAAGATAGAAGGAAATTATTTAGAAAGAAAGTAAAAAATCTTATTGTTGGAATCACGGTTACAAGATAAATAAAGCAAACATACATATAGACCATTAAAAATGTCCAACAACAATACACCCTCATTTAGCTGCATTTTTTTTTATTTTACATAAGAACTGTTACATATATCACTCGCACGTAGTCGCAGTTGTCGGTCAGTCGCTGTAACGTGAAGATTACCATCGTCACAAGGTATATCATAAAGACAGTAAGGGTTAAATAAATAAAGTAAATAATTTGCTGCCAGTTTATTGATTAATCCCTTGAAACACATTGATTAATGTGTTTATATCATAGATTATCGTTTTCAGTAACGGTATCCACCGCAACCACATCCGCAACCTCCGCATCTACCAGCGATGGAGACGCAGCCAGCAGCGGACGCAGGACCGCAAAATTCAACAGCACCGATAATAGGGACCTGACCACCGACAGCCGTGGTACCAGCAACAGGGAGCTCTCCAGCTACAGCAACGTTTCCTACGCCAGCGCCTCCGTATTCTCCAATACCGGCTCCGTATCCGATACCTTCATAGCCAAGACCTCCGTAACCGAGACCACCGTAGCCGAGACCTCCGTATCCAAGACCTCCGTAACCGAGAGCGCCGTAACCACCTAAGCCGCCACAACCGCAACCACAGCCATAGCTGTACACAGACTGAGGAAAAGGAACAGCAATTAGCATGTTAAAAAGAACGAGTATGATTAAACACTTATATTAACTAACAGTGCCCGCTGACTTAGGAATATCAACAAAAAGTCTATTTAATAGATTATAATAAAGCTTGGCATAAAAAAGCAAACGACACTGCAATTGCTCTTACCATGCAGGGCCGATAGTAAATTAATAAAATTATATCTTTTAATCCTTCTTTGATCTCTACCATGTTGAAAAAACATAAAATACTTTAATGTTTTACTCCATGGCCAGATTTTGATGAGATAAAATAATTAATTTTTTAAAGAGTCAAAACTTAAAAAATTAAAAAATCTCACTGCACTCTAAATCTCTCTTAACCTCCTTATTCCATCCGCAGTCAGTTTTTATAAGATATTTTTAATATACGGTCACTACCGATTTAGTATACAATAGCATAGATAGTCTATGACCTCGTTTTGGTGATAATAGATTTCTTGTTGCATGGTAAAAAAATATATTTTTATCTGAATTAATTGCAGGCTGTCCACTATTTCTTTAGATAATTACCATTAGTACTTAGTGCCTACCACCCTCTTACCGATTTTAAATTACCTCTGTTAAATTTTCTCTTTACTGCTTAATCCCTATGAAAGACTATGATAATATCGTAATAAAACTGTACAAGGTGATAAGGTTTTTTCTTAGACCGCCTGGCTAGCTAGTTACCACCCTTAAGTTGGAAATCTATAGCAAAGCGTCTGTTGGGTTGTGTTCGGTGTGTTAATTTGAGAACCAAGCATTCTTCATTTAACACCAAATAAGATTGTCGCCAAACGCTAAAAACTATACAAAAAAGGCAGTATCGATATATAATGTAACCAATGAATAAGCTCTATTTACCAATACGTTAGAAGTTGTTTCAAAGACTAACCCGACAAATTATATACATAATAACTACGTTAAATCTCATTGATAAACAGTAATTAGAATAGAACTTGAGACAACTTACGTGGATCAGGCAAGCCTGAAGACAGAGCAACAAGAAAGCGAAGGCGGACATATTGAACGATTTTATTGAACTGTATTCAGTATGACTTAGTAACCCAATTAATGGTATTTATACAAAATCACTCGCGAGTTTTTCTCAATCAATGTGAAGGTCAAATGCTTTGTGATAAATATAACAGTGATATTTCACGTATGATTCTCGGATTCGTTTAATTCATTACCCAAGAAATATTTTAAATTACTCAAGAACGTGACAAAAATTTAAATCCTATCAAATAATGTCGATAGGTAATTAGTAAATTACTCTGAGACTGTTATAACCGGGAAAGGTATCTATTCGTAATTGTGCGGTATAAAAACAATAAAAACTATTATAGAACTCATTCTAAGGTTTACTTTCAAATCCTTAACAATGTTAAATTAAGCCATTCTTGTTGTCTGCGCTTTTAATCCAGGTACGTTGTTTAACTGGTTCTTCTAATTTCACTGATAGTAAAGTATATTGGTTCTAGGATTTTTTTCCTGGAATCTTTATTCAAATTTTAGTATAATATATAAATTTATTAATTACACCGGCACACAAAAAGAAAGTGGTTTGTACATTTGATGCCATCTACCAACCAACATTTGTTTCAACTCACTGAATCCGAAGCTGGAATCAGTTTGAATCGTACAACCCCAAGATCTCGAGTAAATTGTAAAAAGCAGCGAAACTTGAGTGTTTTGTTTATGAAAAAAATTTGTGGAACTATAATACCGAACGTGACTTTCATGTATTTTAATCTATTGAATCCTAATGTGAACTTTATTTAGACCATAATCAGTTTTTAAGTAAATGCCAAATAAACCTTTGCAATTATTTTAATGAACATTTTTACCATGTTTTACGGTTGTTTGAGTATTACCTAGAGTTTTGTGGGTTTTGGGATTTTGAGGGTGCACGGATGGACCATGACTCCATATTCGGATTGAGTAGGTTGAACTAAATGTCGTTAGGTAGGTGGCGTCAAATGACAAACAACCTTTTTATGAGCCGGTGTTATCATAATAATTACATAAGTGATTATGGAGATATGATGAATTCTCAAATTTACTACATAATTTTGTATAAATAAGTTTGTATATTCTTATTCTTGTAAGGCAGAAGTTAAGGAATAGGAAAGGACATTGAATAAACATTCGTAATGACGTTTTTATAGTCTGCTGTGGGTCAATGCCTTGGTCTGGGTAGATGTAATGGCTGCGGCGGATGTGGTGGTTTGGGTGGACGTCTCGGCTACGGCATCGGTGATATCGGTCTTACTGATGGACTCGGAGCTTCCTACGGCGGTGGTCTTGGAGTCGCAAGCGCCTCTGCTGTTCCTCCCATCGGTCTAGGT
The DNA here is from genome assembly GCA_015888305.1 of Antheraea pernyi. NCBI lineage: Eukaryota > Metazoa > Arthropoda > Insecta > Lepidoptera > Saturniidae > Antheraea > Antheraea pernyi. Next base: position 18,126 of record MU162400.1, read on the forward strand.
GTTGCCTCTGAGAACATGTACGAAGGCTGCGTAGAAGTAGCCGGCAATTTACCGTTCCTTGGTACCGTGGGTGTTGAAGGCGTATTCCCTACTGCTGGTGCTGGTGTTATCAACTACGGTTGCGGTGACGGAGCTCTTGGTATTACCGCTGAACGCGGATATGGTGCCGGTATCGGCTATGATGGTCTTGGTGTCGACTATAGCGCTGGTATTGGCTACAAAGACTATGGTCTAGGAGGTTGCGGTTGCGGCTGCAGTATCCTATAAAAAAAATTGACTTACATTTTCGACTAGTTTGATTAAAATAAAACGATAATTGCAATTTATTTAATTGTTTCACTTCTTTTAGTATAAGTAATAGCTGACTAGATATCCTATGAAGAAGTATTTAAATGCAGCGGATTGACAATTTCAAATTGTGATACACACACTTGGAATTATTTACACTCCATCCATTAGTGAAAAAATATATGACTTTTTTTAAATACGTTAACAATTATAACACATTTTTCTATATTCGTCAACGAACAGATAATAGTTTTTCTGTTCTTTTATTACAGGTCCACCATTTAAATAGTTTCCGAAAACTAATCGAATTATGATAATTTAAATTCACACAGCTAGTGTATATGTGAAAGTAAATCTTTCAATTTGATTAACTGTTATTTTTTAACACAAAACCACAGGGACAATTGTAGTAAAATTTGGAATAATGGTGGTCTAGGACTTGGAGGAGTATGTTGATTATTTTTTATTCTAAATATATAAAAAAGTATAGACAAAGCCAAGAGAATCGGCTAAATTTATATTTATACAATACTGTAATATTTAGTACGTATCACGTATCAGCTCTTACGTAAAGGTAAGCTTTTACATTAACTAAATACTTTTTTCAGTATTAGCGCTTTTAGAACATTCACAGTACTTCCAACTATCCGTTATATTATGCCACTGTTTTCGTATAAACACTTCTAAACTATTGTACGGAAATCTTTTACCTAGAGGTCTTACCACGACAACGACCGCGATCTGTTCCTCAGCTATTATTCCAACAACATCATTGCGATATCAGTATGATACAATACCAGATCTAACAATTTCAAACATTAGCATCAACATCACATCATAAGCCACAGCTCCCAAAAACGCTACTTGACCGTTAATAGTAATAAAGCCTTCGATATCATTCGCTGAATCCGCTGATAAACCAGTAGGACATACTGGTGAGAAATTTGTTACATGTACAATCACTACAACCAGAACTCAATACTGTGAGACCATCGAAAACAGGAGAAAACCAAGCTAGACCAAACAACAAACTATCGACCGATTTAGATCCTTCAATATCCTTTCCTGGTCTATAAGGAGTTAGATAGCCAGAAGCTATAGCGATCTGACATTGGAATGAACTGGTAACGAATGTTAAAAACAACATTCATTTATTCCAATGCTTCCCATTTTTGTAAATAATCTGATCAATAGTAATCTTATCTTATATGAGGCGACGATTTAGTAATTATTAACCTCTAATTCTAATAAGAGAGTTGGTTCTAATTATAACTACAAGAAAACCACCAGAGCTCCATTGTGGGACTTTGTACGGGTCCTTCTGACGTGGGTAATCAGAGATGTTTTTCGGGTGTGCTAATTTTACTAGCTTTTGTTTTTCTTTTTTCACAATTTTCATTAATTTCTTTTGTTTTTGTGATCATTGTATCTTTATATATTTTATTCGGTGTCTATTTCTCTTCTGATTATTTTCCAGATTCCCTACTCGTATTTCTCAGTCTCTTCTCGGATGTTGTTTGTTATATTTACCTACTATTTCTTATTTTCTTATATTTTTGTAGTTATATTAATCGTTTCTTCTTCTTTACTGGATTGGAACATTAAAATTAGCAAAAAATCATGGTAACATTAAGATAAATTTTTATCACATCCTCCTTAAAGGAAAGATTTGGCTTAGGTTTGGGAACGCCTGCACCACTTAACTCTTGGCAGAGTGGACGTGGCTTACAGATATGTAGTTGGATACCCTTAATTTGTAATATCTCACCATCCAACTCGGTCGACTTTTAGTCCACTCTAACTATGTGATAAATCACCTAAAACAAGGCTAAATTGGTCAGTCGATTACGTTAAGAGGAGGCGGGGAGGTGGGTATCCGGCGATCTCACTGACTGAACGAAACGCAACACTGTTACTTCACGTCGGTATTCTGTGAGAGGGTGGTACTACCCCAGACGAGCCGACCCATTCATGCTGAAACCAATAACATCTTTAGCGTGGCTCTACCACCTACAATTTATATAGCTATAGCTTTGACCTTTTGTTCCTTTAAAATTTGTATCTCACGTAAAATTTGGATGCCTTAAAAAGATTTCCTTTATCATGTAGCACCTTAAAATTAACAACGCAGTTTTTCTAGATTTTATCATTTCTATTTGCTTAATTAAAGTAGTTTAGAGGATGACTTTCATGGATTTCCTCTTCGGTATCTTTATATTACAGATGGAAGTTACACAAACTTTAACCCAAACTGATCAATTTGATAAAAGAGAGCTGAAGTATAAACTCAAATAAGCTCTTCTTAATACTTGGCTATAAAGTTGGTTGCGGCACAGGCTGTGGAAGCTCTGGTGTTAGTAATATTCGTGTAGCTAGTGAGCTTGCTGTCACTCGGTACAACCATCGTCGCTGGAAAGGACCCCGTCATTGACACTGTTGGGTTCAACGGATCCTCTGCTGCTGCCAGCGTTATTTCCATTGTTGTTACATCCAAACATTCTTAAAATTTGCAAAACAGTTATTTTAATATTCGATATACGAATATGTTCATAACAGCTTCTATGTGGTTTAGTATCTTTTCTTCTCCTTTTTTCCTTACCCTTGCTGCTCTGTATTTATTCACGACAGAGAATTGCCAAAATTTGTGTCAAAAGCAAACATTGCATTTAGCGTCACTATTAATACTTTATAATTTAATTGATTAATATTCAATAAATTAAGTTCCATGGATTGGAAAGCGTTTGGTTCCTATTAATGATCCAAATATATGTGCAGTCTAAAAAAAATCGATATAATTATGTAAAACTCTGTCTATTATTGATATTTTGTTTCTAAGTTTCAATTCTGAATTAATATCACCCAATTATAACATTGCGACTAATTATGCAAGTTCCAAATCCTTTCTTACTTTGAAACAAAAGAAAATAATATAAGTGTCTCTTTCCGCATTTGTTTCTAAGAATTCAGTGTCGTTGAATATAATTAAAATAATAACAAAATAATCATCTTGAAGATTATCAAAATGTCATTTATTTCTTTGTAAGTTGTAGTTTTCGAATTTAATACAAGTAAGAGCCACCGCATCCACATCCACACCCGCAAGAACCAGCGATAGAGACTTCGCCAGCAGCAGCGGCGGGTCCGCCGAACTCAACAGCCCCAATTATGGGGACCTGTCCAGAAACGACGGCTATACCGGCGACGGGGAGCTCACCAGCTACACGTATATTACCAACACCGTAGCCTCCGTAGCCAGCCCCGCAACCAGCACTATTACCAAGCGCAGCATACGGTGCAGCGATAGGACCAGCAATTCCGATGGGTACGATTGCAGGAGCGAGACTGGCCTTACCTAAGCACTGGTTGTAGACATTCTGTAAGAGACGTATAATCCTATCAATTTCAGTATCTTTACCTGAAAGATTGAACCTCAAGGTTTTCTATTGAATTTTAAGTTGATAAGTTCACGAATAAAATTGTAAAGAAATGTAAATTTGTCTTTAAAGTCAGTTCTAATTATGTTATTCTTGAAGAGATCAGATCTTATAACCCTAATCTGACTCTAAAACTTGTTGGTCATATAATTGAAACATAGTCAGAAAACCTACCTGTATCAGGCAAGCCTGAATGCAAAGTAACGCAACAGTGAAAATGGACATCTTTAAAAGTCCCAACCACAAAAGTTGAAATCGGAATGTTTAATAGACTTGTATCCAAAACTTTATATTCGACAAATTGTATACATAACGCAATTACAAATTTCCCAATCCAAATATGACACAATTAATAAAACTCTTGCGTTATGCACGATATTAATAGTTATTAGGAAAATGCTGGCAATTATGATGAAAATTCAACACGATAATTCGATTTATTAATTCAAGAAAATTAGGTTATCAGAGCAAAGGCTTATGGTGGAACGTAAATGTCACGTATAATTAAAATTAAGTGCTTCAACGCTGATTAAGATGCTGCGACGTTACTAAATGTTGTTTATATCTCATGCAGTATTCGGTATATAAAACAATACTTAGCTGTTAGGATCTCATATACACGACCGCACGAAAGATGGTTGGGAAAGTGATATTCGTCGTCTGCGCGTTGATTCTTGTGCAGGTATGACTGTTAAATTATAACTATGTAGAAACTATATTAGACCAACATGAAAATGCTAGTGGGAATCTGCTGAATGCGAACAATGTAGAGACGCTTTTTGAGGCATTCTTTAGAGGGATCCATAAACTTAGTAGTGGATAACTCCTTCTGCAGCGATGTTAAAAAAATTAAATCTTTTCTTACAAAAACACTATAATGGTTTTATCACCAAATGCATAGTAGCTTGGACCCATTGAAGAATCTAGCAACTCGTTCATTTACTGCATATAAACCACCTGAACTTCACATCCAACATGCCTATACGTCGTGTATATGTCGTGTGTCGCTCCGAGTGCATGGCAGTCGTTAAAGCCTGTTACTTAATTATTCAAAATATTTATCTAGCTTCAAATGAATCTAAACCCGTTAAACTTGTAAATTTAGACAGTTATAAAATATTGTCTTGAAAAACTTAAGGATTTTTTATAAAGTTTGGATTAACTGTTTATATGGATGAAGCTACATTATATATTATTTATTTCTTTCAGACAATCTCTGGACAATACTACGGTGCTTTCAACGGCTTTGCTGATTATCCCTACAGTCCTTACAGTTTCGGATGGGGATATGATGGTGTAGGAGGTTACGATGGCTGGGGCTATGGAGGTTACGATGGATGGGGTTACGGAGGTTGGCCGACAGGAGGCTGTGGCGGTTGCGGTGGTTGTGGCGGCTACGGAGGTTTCGGGCCTTATGGATCTGGTTTTGGTGCCGGTTTTGGCCCTGGTATCGGTGCGGGCATCGTCCCTGCCAGTGGTTTCACTTCTTTCGGAGGTGGATTCACAGTAACTAGTGCTTCTCCGATCGCTCCTACCGGTCTCACGGTGACTTCCGAGAACGCTATTGAAGGAGCCCTCATGCAGTATTCGGTATATAAAACAATACTTAGCTGTTAGGATCTCATATACACGACCGCACGAAAGATGGTTGGGAAAGTGATATTCGTCGTCTGCGCGTTGATTCTTGTGCAGGTATGACTGTTAAATTATAACTATGTAGAAACTATATTAGACCAACATGAAAATGCTAGTGGGAATCTGCTGAATGCGAACAATGTAGAGACGCTAAAGAAAAACCTTTTTAAAAGTATAACTGCAAAAATAAGTAATAAAAAACATGGCGTGCCGTAAATACACATGATAGAAGTGAAACTTTAGTATTACAGAGAAACATTGTATTTAAAAAAATACAACAAAGCGAATCTTTTTTGTTGATTATAGGTTTTAACGTTTACCCTTAATAACATCTAATCTTAAATAATAATTTAGCTCAAGATGGTAACATATAATGTTACTTAAGTCTAGAAAAAACAGGCATACAAGTTCCATGACCAGAACATAACTATAGATGCTCAACGAAAGCTTTTAAAGTTAAGTGTGAAATCTAGGCAGATAACAATGAGACGAATGGAACGGTCCAAATGTCCAGCTTCTAGCCCGTGGCTTTTTAATTGCATATTTAAATTAACAATTACCTTTTCGCTTTTTATCCTTCTAATTGTAAACGTGTGCCTAGTATCCGAATGATCTTATCCACGAGTCTTACCGAATTCTATGTTTGCAGGCAAAACTGGTATATATATGAGACAAGTAAAAAAGCATTATAAATAGATCTAGCTCTATCTTAAAAGTTGCTTTAGGATAGCACTAGTGATACAATTTTTTTAATAAAGCCCATTACGCAATGAGTTAACTCTGAAGCTGAAAATTAGTCTCCAAACACTCATAGCTATATTCCGGCAACCGCATTTGAGACTTCTAGACTTAAAGCAGTATTGCTTTGTCCACACCGTGGGCCGAAATTCGGCAAAAAGTTGGCAGACAATATGACCAAAAGGATTAAATACCAATTAAAATCAAGAAAAAAAAGTAGAAGTATTCTTGTCGAAACAGTTAAGAGCTTCGATCAACAATAACTTGATAAAGGGTCGGCGCGAAAAATACATCTCGGTAAATAACGGCTCACTTGAAAGGTGAGTTCTTTTATTTTGTTTAGTTTGAAACACAGACAACGTAAGCACGTTTTACATGTCGCAGTGTATTCAAAAGCTGCAAAAGTAATACCCGAAAAAGCAATTTAACGTCCGGAGTATCTTACTTTCGCTAAATACATATTGAATAAGTTATATTTTAAGCTGTAAACTAACAAATAATATCAAATTTTGAACAATATTACCGATTTTATACCTGTGGTACAAATGTTTGGCCAAGGTTCTACAACCACGCACAATAACGGGAAAAAGTACTTTATTCATTGCGTGTTAAGGTTGAATTCACACTAAATGCTGTTTATGTTGTCTTTTCGTTTGTGAGGGGAGTAATTTATTGCTTTGCTCGTTTTATCATAAGTATTAGATAATATTTTGAATATGTGTGACTTTATTACTAGGTCTTATATAAAAAGTAGGGCTATTGTAATACATTATAAATGTAGTTATATTTCGAGACAACCACGGCATGCTCCAACAATAAATTAAATATTAATAAAACTAAATATTAAACTATTTTACATATTTAAATTTTTTACATAATAATACAAAAACAAGGAAATTGAAACAGAAAGACAAATAAAATACTAAAACTAATTGATAATCTGAAACAATATTTTAAAATATTAGCAAAGTAACAAAGATACAGAAAGAAAAAAAGAAACTGAACCAATTAAAATTGTTGATTATATTAAATTAAAAAAAAAAATTTCAAGTGATTAGTAATTTGTTAACAGACTATTTTGTCATGACATATATTAAATAAAAACATAAGCTTTTAATGTTTGTTAATTTACACACTTAAAACATGAGACAATAGTATTATATATAAAAACACTTATTAATTAATGTCTATGGTTAAGTCAAACAAGCACGCCCGCGCACCGTGCCGTCGCTTCGCTCAGTGTCGGTATCGCATCGGCGGACTTCTTACTCTCGCATCTCTGCAGAGGGCGCTAGTAGTTACCACCCGTATCTTGCCCAACTGGCAAGTATACGTGGGAAGTGCCTACGTTCCTGTCGCCTCGCGTTACAAGTTCTAAAATTATTCTTCGATTATTTAAGGTGGATAGTTTGAAGTGGTTAAGACGGTCATTATATTTTGTAATTTTGCTGCAATTATAACAAACATGCCATAAAAATGTTTTCTGTACTCGTTCTATGTTTTTTTTATATAAATATCATAATGTGGATTCCAGATTAGACTGCAATATTCTAAATTAGGTCTTACTAATGTTTTACAAAGGTGTATTTTAGTCCTGCAATTCCTGAAATTCTTACAATTCCTTAAACCAAAACTAATATTTTAAAAGATTTTTTAATAATATTATTTGTATGATTATCAAATTTTGTTTTTTTATCAAAAACTATACCTAGATCTGCTATATAATCAACTTCTTGCAAAATATTTTCTTCTATCCTATAAACACATTGTGAGTTGGAGTTCTCTATATAATCATCATCATCATCACCATTACCCTTATCGCACTTAAGTAGGGTCGGCACAACATGTTTTCTTTTTTCACTCTCTCCTGTCAAATATCATTTCAGTATTCACACCTTTTACGCACATATAATTTTTCACGCAGTCCATCCATACCTTTTTCGGTCTTCCTCTACTCGTATATCCATCCACAAACATACAGAGTTCTCTATATAATAACATTTATTAATATTAAGTTTCATTATATCCATATAACACCATAGTACTACACGGTTCAAGTCTTCTTGAAGT
>MU162401.1:8335-21877 GCA_015888305.1 Antheraea pernyi
TGCACCACGTGCAGGTGAGGTTGGCTTGGGTGTCTCAAGTCTTATGATGTTATTCGACACCCCTTACACCCCACACCCAAACCCCTTATTTGGAACCTTAACCCACCATATAACTACCTCAGTGCTCACTTACACAGTATAAGGAACTAATGAAACAATGACTTAAAGATGTTATTATAATTATTATAATATTGTAAATAAGTACAAATACTAGTCAATAAGTAAAAATAGTCAAACTACTACATGAAATTTAAAGATCCCGGCAAAAATTCCAGCCTTGAAGTTATTCCGATTTCCTAGCCTCTCGACACGTTAACTGGGTGTCCATTAAACGCGACAAACCAGAAAAATATATTGTGACTTGTTTGCCACCATTTGCATGGTGGTCGTGACTCTTGTCGGGTACACACCAGCTGATCTTAGAACCTGACCTACTTACATACCATTATAAAATGTGTGCCATCCCTGATCTATAGTGTTCGCGATTCAATAACTACCATGTTCCACCAGAGAGATTGTTGGGTAGGAAATAAAAATACACATGTGTAAATACTTGTATCGCTTATTATAACTTTTTCCCTTACCACATGAATCAAATTAGTATAAGTAAGAATATATTAACATGCAGAGTGGGACACTATACTCATTGACATTGTTATACTGTTATGGGGAATGTAATGAGGGTCTCATCACTGCGTAATGACGCTAATATCATTCGGATGTATTATATAACACGGTTTATATTATAGCCTTCAAAACTAAGGCACGTTTATGGTACTTCTATAGTAGGGACTATTGATGTAATTTATTTATACGTAGCTTAATTTCATGAATTTTCAATTAAATCTCAATTTACAAATGTAGTAGCCAGACCTAAATCGCTGAGATAACTAAAAGTAGGTGATATTCTGTTTAATCCGAGTTCGAAAAATGAGGGTACTACGAGTATATTCAGGTGTACGTATTTTTGTCTTTTTGAATCGGTTTTGTTGATTCTCATTATTTTTGAATTAGTTATTATACTCAGAGCTGGTCCCATTAAAATATGAAGAAAATATTGCAAACTATATAAAAGGTTGAAATACCGCTTATTACATTTACATCCACTTCTCGTCTAAGAATTTTCGTCTACTTTAAGGCGAGATCGATGATTTTATTTGGTACTCTAGGTTTCATTTAAATTTGAATAAAATATTCCAATCCTAAGGTACAAAAATAAAGGTATGAACAATGCATTGGATTGGTATTCATATAGATCATTAGGTAGCGCAAATACTAATAATTTTGATTTAATTTCATAAATTTCACTATTCAGTTATTATTCGCTTTTTACTGTCTTATTGTTTCTTTGGTGTTTTTTTGTTTGCTATTGAAGTCGGTTTAATTTATATTGTATTTTTTTTATTATTGTTGCATTTTATCCGAATAAAAATAAACATTGCATACTTTTGTATTACCTACTTATTTCATTATGTATTATATTATTTCTACATTTATAAGAAATCTAGTGGTTTTCATTCCAAACACGTAAACATCAACATAATTACATATTATCGAGATAGTGAACCAAATAAAAGCATCCTTCTTTACATTCGTAATACATGCTTAATGTGAATTTAATCTCAAATAGTATATTTATCACAATATCAAATGAAATCGAATTCGCATTATCAGGTTTAATTGATAAATAATAATACAGCTAAATCGTTCAATCTGCTTTCTGACATGCTTCAATAGATGCTTTAATTTGTTTAAAACAAAAGAACATATATTTGAAGAACTGACATTACTTTTTTTATTGCATGTAGCACGGCAAAATGATTGCACTGGTAATGATTGATGGTAAGCACAGTACAATCCAGAAACAATGGAGACCACTGAGTGACACATTATCCATCGCCGGTCGCCGCTGTCATGCCGGCCAGCGAAGACCTGGATATGCACAGGCTGATCCAGAAACGCGACCCGCAGAAGCGAATCACTATGACGGGCATTTTCGCCATATACATGGTGGTTGCGACCCAGTCGGGCTGTAAAGCCCTACCACCCCGCTTTCGCCATTGCCTTGTTTGTAGTCCGGTGAAGCTGTTAAGACCTTGCTTGGTCAATAGCGTAGTCAGTTCGAAAAAAAAAAAGCCATTGCCTTGTTCGTTATTCAGCAGGGTGCACCACGTCCAGGTGAGGTTGGCTTGGATGTCTTAAATCTTAAATGTTAAGACTAACAAAACTAAACAATTTCTTTTTTAATACCATTGATTTGTAACTTTGTTAAACTATATTGATAACTAGCCTCTGCCAGCGACTTCGTTCGCGTGGAATAGTTACTTTGGGCTAACGCTAACACGCAACAGAAGCTCTCCAGAGGAAAAAAAAAACCGATTTTGAAATATTCATCATTGGTGCTTCGCTCTTATTTGTCTTAGCGTGACGATATATAGCTTACCTTAGCTTAGATATAACCTTTCTCGATAAATGAGCTATATAGCAAGCAAGAATTTTTCAAATCGGACCAGTAGTTCCTTAGATTACCCCTTACAACGTCACAATCTCACAAACTTTACCTCTTTATAATATTATTAGTATAGATAATAAAATATCAAGCAGACTCGGATAATCCGACAACAAATATTATAGCAATTTATATTTTTTGCAGACTGATACCCAGAAATGTTTACAAAAATAATAAAAAAACGCTTAAGTTGTTATTGACGGCGGAAAAAATCTACCCACGAAATTTAAAATGCAGCATTGATCGTGATCTCATATTAGATAATAAATTATCATCTTTGTTAATTTTTTTAGTATCTATTTAAGCATAGAACATAAATCTCTTATTTTTATTTCACAGAAAACAGAAAAATACATTAACTGTTTTTTTTTTACCGCAAAAGAATATAAACAAATAAATACATAGCAATTTAATTTTTATTACTATTCTACCGAAAGAAGTCAATTTAGTTGGATTTAAAGAATAGGTATTCAATTTAAATAGACATATCTATATCAACCTAAATGATATCAAAGGCTTACTTAGATACATGATACCACCACGGAGGTCTTACAATGATTTTGCATAAGCCAAGTTATTTTGTACAGTTTACGAATGATTTATTTTATCATACTTTTTAGACGATTAATATAATTACAGAGATAAGATAATTACGTAAATTTGTTATTTAATAAATCGATAATTCCCAAACACTTATCAGGCGAATTAGATTGCATACAAAGCCCGTAACTAAGAAAAAAAAATACATTTTCGTGTACTGATTTCTGATCGGGTAGAGAATAGAGTTCTATTAGAAATACAATGTCTACGCTATATAACGAAACTCAATTTAACGACAGATTCCTTCAAACTTCGAAATTACTTGACTTTGGTTGGTTTAATGTATTTTCTATTAAATGAGTGCATCATTCATAGCATATATAGCATAAATAACGATAACATTACGGCATGGCATGGTTAAGCATTAAGCAGTACTTTCTAGATTGCCAAAACGATTAAGAACTGAAGCTGTGTACGTTCCTTTATTGTTTTATTATCTAGCATGTGTTTACCCTTTTTTTTTTTTTTTTTTTTTTTTTTTTTTTTTTTAGTGGGGTTAACGTGGGGAAATCCCTTATGGATACGCCACCCTCCCGGGGGAGAGGGTGGGTTATGTCCGACTCGCACGGACTAAAACCCCACGGTGTACCGACAGACCGTTTTGTGGGGGCGGCAAGGGATCGAACAAGCTAATCAACCTTGTAGAGCCGCCCCCACGGGGCATGTGTTTACCCTGACTGACGTACCGAAAATTCTAAGACAGAATGTCTCTTTTGTTTGTTCATGTGAGTTTACAAGTTCAACGAGTAAAGAAGCAGAAGAACAACCACGGTTTGAAAGTGAAAATGGTGTACCATTAACAGTTTGGCATGCTAAAAAATTTCAATGAAAATCTATAAAACTACATAGAAATTTAAGTTAGCCTGGCTATTTTGTTCGAACTGACTACGCTATTGGCCTGGTAAGGACTTAACAGCGTCACCGAACTACCGATAGTCTGGTTAGGTTACAACAGTATCACTTACTGATGAAGAAATTCTGGATTCAGGGAGAAAAACTGAAGTACAACAAGTGGATAAAGAAGACGAATTAGATGACCCTGGGCCTCCATCAAACATCAAAAGAGCACTCGATGCCGCAAAGTTCTCAAAAAATGCCTTTATATATAATCGAGTTGATCCCATAGTATCCCAAGACAGAGTAAAATACATAAAAAATACAATTAAACTACTGGAGTAGCAAAAAACACCAGACGAAGATAACAAGCTATACGCAATAAGCGACATTATTAAGTTGTTTATACGTTTGTTAAATTTGCACTAGTAAATAAATATTAGAATAGTAAAATAATATCAATTTTGTTTTCACTTATTTAACGACAACTCTATAAGGCCAAAAAATTCATAGTCCCTTAAGTGTCATTCTCTCTCTCTTCAAGTTTATACTGTATTACAAATAACACTTCCACTGAAAGTAGTTATTAATATTAATTAAGTGCTTATAATATCATTGTTACATTATTTTAGTATCAACAAAAAACTTAATTCAATTCCTTCACATTTTAAAGATCAGGGTTCCTATATAAAAAATATCAAAAGAAATCGGCTTACCATAAACATTATATGTTAAGGTTAATTAATATAAACATCAGTATATAACAATAACAGTTTATTGCAGATCTCTCTGACATATGTATGCAAATTTATAATGAAATATTACATCACTTGCTAATATTTTAAACATGCATTTCAACGTCTACACAAAATTATTATACAGTGTAAAAATTCTTTATAACGAATTTCAAGGGACCGAGCATTTTTCCCGCTATAAAGAGTTATTGTTATATGGCGGGAAGAGAAAGAAAAGGTTTTGTGGTAAACCAACCAAATTAAACTAATTTCTACGTTATAGAAAGTATTTCGTTACCTATAAAGAACAACGTTATAAAAAGTTTACGTACGTTACGTTTAAGTAATATACTTATTTTTTTGTTATATTTTTACCAGCTTTTGTTCCCAGAATCGCTCGCGATAATGTAGATTAGATGTATTATTTGGGGCCAGTCCATTTTTTTTATAAAAGGTACTCTATGTATTTTTCTGTACGTGTATGCAAAGTTCCATGCTGATCGGTTGAGTAGTGAGCAGTAGTCGGCGTAAAAACGTGACAAACAAACAAACTTTCGCATTTATAATATTAGCGATTTATATTTTTACACATATCTACTTTAATTCTAGTGACATTAGGAACGTAATATTTTCACACTCAAATAGGTAGAACATTTTGATTCCTACCAGGTACTAACAATTACTCTTACACAAAACGTGAGACGGAAGGCAATTAAGCTATCGACGTAAGTAAATAAAAAAAATGCCCAAAGAGTACGTCAGACGTAACATGATTAACTTATTACACATTAAGTTCTATGATCGCATTATGTTTTTATTCATATGTTCAACCACGGATACCCATTTAACCTATACATATGTATAATTGAGGTGTATGTTGCTCGTTCGGGTTCTTAACATAGTAACAACTGATTTCGACAAGTATTGTATTGGTACACTATTATAAGGTACCATTAAATATAAAATTTAAAAGAAGTAATTTTAACCGGTATAAAATTAATTGCCGAGATCTTTGTCTGTAGTGTAGTGGATTTTATATTTTACTTATAATCTTGTCTTATTTGATGCTATATTTTGTAATATCGATGGTATTTTACGCAATATAGTTCGATTATTATGCACAAGGGAAGTGAATGGAAAAAAGAATACCGCAGAACATGAATTCTGAGATACCACAAAACTCCATGGAAAGTTCTAACCACCTTGTTAGGACATTGAAATTATGACAAGACACGTAAATACTATTTGACAATGGCAATAATAATCTAAATAAATAATAGTTTAAAAGAAAACTAAAAAAACACGCTGTCATAAAAAATCCAACTAAAAAACAGAAGATAAAATTTAATAAATTTGGATTAAGAACAGTGTAAATTAGAAATAAATGTATATTTTTGTAAAAGTGACAAAAAAATGATAAAAATACTGATATATCTGGAGGTGCTGATATTAACATGTCAAAATATACATTAATTTCTAATTAACACTATTCTTAATCCAAATATATTTAATTTTATTTTCTGTTTTTTAGTTGGAAATGAAAGCGTGATTTTTTTAGTTTTTTTAAACTATTATTTATTTTTCATTTTTTAGTTAAATTTTTTTTACTTTTTTTTCGGATTATTGCATTGTCATCGACCTTTGACAAGGTGTGCAAAGTTTGAATTAAATCGTTCAAAGTAAGACAAAATCGAGCTCAAAGGGGTCGGTTACAAACATACATACATACAGGTGAAGCTAATAAAAGCGTGTTAAAAAAATTTTTTGAATTAATCTACTTTAATTGATGCTCTTAACGTTATTGGTATATATCTATATAAGCAGGTGGTGCCCGCGACTTTGTTCATCTTACAATGACGCAGGTGATTCACTGTAACTTTACGTCTTCTATGCGTGCTACTAAATACAGAAATTTACAACAGACAACAATTCTTAAATAAATATTTGAATGCTTTCTAGCACATAGACATTAAATATGATTTCTTTCTAAGCACTTCTCTTGTTTAGTTATTTATGAATAATATACATATTGTAGGTTTTTTAGACTTTTTCGGTGTTATTACAAAAAAGTTAAATACGTATTGAACCCTGGCTTTAAAAAGGTCTCATATTAAATACACCGCGGTCGCTGAATGTTCGCCATCTTGCTCTTTTGTCTCGCTTTGGTTAGAGTTAGGTTAGACTTGCGAAAAGAGATAACGCGAACTTGCCTCGGGTGAGCGCGGTGCATTTATTAGGAATCTTTTTTAAACCAAGTGTTTAATACGTATTTTACTTTTTTGTAATAACACGGTTTAAATTTTTGGAACACGAACTGAGTGTTGTATATTTGCATGCTTGCCGAAAAAAATGTAGGCCTGGCTGAAAACCAGCGCTGTTTTGTAACAAACGGTAAAGGCGGCTGTAAGCTCACGCTAGGTTTTTTCATACATTTTCTTTTTATATATCATGTTTTTAAATTTGATTACTGTATGACAATAAAATATTTTTATTTCTACCTTTCTTATGTCCCATGAGCATACTTCTTTTACATACATAATAACTATAATTACGAACGCAAGGTATGATCTATATATACATATCCACTATATTATGAGCGATAGCTTACTATTCAAAGTGTAGGTAATATATGTGACGAATCAAGACCTAAGACCAACTATAAATTTATCTATCCCTTGTTAGAAGTCTGCGAACTTTATAATATATACACAATAACCGCCAGAGACCACGGAAGTGGTTATTGTTCTGATGTACTCATGATAATAAATGTTGAATACAGTAACTCCGTTGGGCGATGAATAAATCTAAACAATAAAAACAATACTATATACCTAGGCAAATAATAGTGCTATAGACGCAACATTGCGCATCTTCATTATTATAAGTACCTGCTTGTATCCAATTTAACATCTATTATTTATTGTCTTAAGTTCCATGATAACGATATAATACCCACCTGTTAATTACATACATCATTGTATCTTCCCGCGGACTGGCGTTTGTGCCTAACCTCACTACACTACATAATGTACACTCTGTCTACTAGAATATACGGTTACTTTTTAAACTTTATAGGCTTTAACGTTTTACCACAATCTCATCTCATGTTAAATAACGAAGATGGTAAACCAAGAAGGGGACTGGCTCTCAAATGTAGCTGTCGGAACATTCTGTCACGATGTATTCCTTCACCGAAAATCCGAAAGGTCCGGCTCATTAGCAAAGATTCGAACCTACGTTGACTTACGCAGTTTTTTTTGTTGTTTTATTGTAGCACGGAAAATTACTGCTTTATGCCTGATGGTCTGTTGTGTTTGGTGACATTTCAACTTAAGAGTGGTAGCTATCCAGACGGCCTTATAAAATGCCCTACCACCATAATACGGTTCCGTCACGATGTATTTCTTCACCGAAAGTCCGAAAGGTCCGGCTCATTAGCGAAGATTCGAACCTACGTTGATTTACGCAGTTTTTTTTGTTGTTTTATTGTAGCACGGCAAAATTACTGCAAAAATACAATGGCGACCACCGAGTGATATACTACTGTCATGCCGGCCTGCGAAAAGCTGGATATGCTCAGGCTGATCCCGAAATGCGACTCGCAGAAGCGAATCACTATGACGGGCTTTTTCGCCATATACATGGTGGTTGCGACCCAGTCAGGCTATAAAATCCTACCACCCCGCTTTCGCCATTGCCTCGTTCGTTATTCAGCAGGGTGCACCACGTGCAGGTGAGGTTGGCATGGTTGGCAGTTTCTAAACAACGCTAACGCCGGAGACATCCTTGCTTCAATGATAATGATAACCCGCTAAGTTACAAATTTAACATAATATGTTCCGAAAAAAAAATTGTTAATTTTGAACTTTTAAATAACCGCCATAACTTAAATAGTTATAGTATAGTCATTCTATCTTTAAGACAAAAAGAAGTTTTTAGATAATAAGAGTATTTTTAAGCACTGTTTAACAGTTTTAAGCACATTACCAATTTACAAGTTAATGACTATTTAAAACAAATTTGGTGGTAAAAACATTATGTAAATGCGAATAATGTCTTTAGGTGACTCAATTTTTGCAAATTTCCTATAAGTTATAAGGAAAACTAGGATGTTTTTTGATCCGCTATTAACGTCTTGACCTTCATAAAAGCTTGCTAAGGATTATATTTGAATAATGTATTTTTAGAATTTTTTATATAATTCATATTGTTTTAAAACGTGGCACGTGTTCAACTGCAGGCGATAAATTTTCAGCTTGGGGAAAGTAACGAGCTACGTCAGTGGTTGGCAAATTGAAACAAGCCTACAGAAGAGAGACACATCTTTAGAATGCGACGATAGTATAGCTAGTCGCTCCCAAAAAATATATGTTTAGTAAAGGCACACTTGGGAATATACTTTTAATCATAATTATTTCCAAAAAAATGTTTCTACTGAAACAAAGCTTAAGCTTAAAAAAGGGACTTTGAATAAACTAAAATTTTGTGAGGCACATCTTTAGAAAGTAACAATAGCATAGCTAGTCGCTCTTAAAAAATACATATTCAGTAAAGGCACACTTTTTTTATTCGAACTGTCTACGCTATTGATCTAGCAAGGTCTTAACAGCTTCACTGGGCTACGTAAAGGCACATTTAAGAATGTACTTTAAATCGTAATTAGTCCCAAAAATTGTTACTACTAAACCAAAGCAAGTTTCTAAAAAGGTACTTTGAATAAACTTCAATTTCGTGTTGTTTATATTTGGATGGCAAGTTAACTAACCACAGAGCTAGGCGAGACCTGGCAATATACCCAATAATATGATTTCACCACGATGTTTTCCTTCATCATTAACTCGGGCTTAATGTGTCGAACTGACATTATTCGAAGATGCATTCGATTGCGCAATTACTAAGCCACGACCGCTGATCACATTTATTTTATTCAAAACTATCTCCGACTCGCCAGATATTACCCCCTACAACCTCCCGCCCGAGACTTCGCACGCGTGGAATAGTTATTTTAGGCTACGACGCAGCTGAAGCTCTCAAAAAGAAAAAAACATCTCGATTTTGAACATTTTTCATCTGTGCTCCGCTCCTATTGACCTTAGCGTTATGATATATAGCCTATAACCATTCTCGATGAATGAGCTATATAACACTGAAACTATTCAAATCGGACCAGTAGTTCCTGAGATTACCCCTTACAACGCCACAACGTCACAAACTCACAAACTTTACCTCTTTATAATATTAGTATAGATATTCAAAATATATATATTAACTGGGTCTTCAATCATAGGTATCCTAACTTGCATACTTCATTCGTGAATATTTCTAGTCCGGTTTTAATCAATCTGTAACTGATTGGTATAAAAACATAAAAAGAAGAAAAACCCAAACAAGTTTGATGTTGTTGATGATTAAATTTCTTGTTTAATGGGCACAGAATTATTATCGATATATATAGGTTTCCTGGTAGGTATATTAATTACATTATTGTCTTCGTATTTTATTTAATACTAAGAGGATACTTTAACCGTTTTAATTTTATGTTTCGTTTGAAAGGTGTTGGCCGCAGGCTGACGTACGGTTATATCAATATCCCTTTGCGCTAGTTAACGGCTAACGGACCCAATTGACCTGTGTCGATGACCCCTTGTAAAACTAAAGTTAAAAATAAGGTTTATTAGGACTTTGCGAAATTAACGTCTTCTACTGCGTTCGGGCTTTAAATACCTACTTTATAATAATGTAGGACTTCATAAGTGTCCAAACGGTTTATATAAATTTTGACGCTTTGATATATACAGTTCATCAAAATCATAAAAGTCACCTAAGAATCTTCACACACATAACTTCTTTTGCACTTAATTTTCTATTAGTTATTTTTTTCTAAAATATCCATTAAAATTATATGATGTAAAGGATAATTCTGATCATACTTTAAATACTGAACGGAACGTACAAAATACTTTAGTATGTAACTGGTATATGATATATTACTCGATATGGTAACAAAGATTTGTAATGGCTTAGAAACTCATGTCAGGAACCAGTTCTACGTTCCGCGTAAAAGGCAATAAATCTTTTGAATACTTGTACAAAAAAAAAACCTTGGGATAATTTGCTATGTCAATTTATACCTACAAATAAAATTAAAATGTCTGCTGTTTTCCCGCGATAATCAGCCCCGGAACTAGAGAACGGCAACCTGGGGTAATCACTCCGGGCGGCAGTCTCAAGGGGCGTCAAAATCATTGCACTTAAAATATTATTAAAAACAAAAAAAAACTTGATCCACAAAGCGCTTAGCATATAGAAGCCTGGTTAACTCATCATCGACTTATAAGGAATATGCGCCAGTGTACTAGTGAATTTGTGGACTCGAGACGACGATCTGAGATTCGCGGCGTCTACAGCTGACAGTCTCTCTGCTGACTTTCTATTTTTCCCGGGTGTATAATTTTATGTCAGACAAAAGAAAAAGTTATTAGGTAATAGATAACATAAAGTAAAAATTTATTAAAGGGTTCTCATTGTCCTGTTCACCAAAAATGCGAACCATTAGATATTTGTGAGTTTTATTAAGTAATTTACCTCAGACACTGGAGTTTCTACCCCGGTTCGAAAAATCGTAGATCCGGGACTGGTCTTAATCTCCGAGAAGGCTCAACAGATTTTGAGAAAAAAGAGATTGGCTTATAGAGGTCTTTTCAGAGTATAATACGGCATGTATATCAATCATTATGCTTTTCCATAAGGACTAGGCAAAAAATATATAATTTAACAGAGGTTACTTTATGTTATTTGGAGGTTACCTGATTAATAGGTTGTAGAGATTAATGACAAAATTAAAGAAATAAAAGACAGCCCACAATTGAACGACAAATTATTGAACAATGGAACCATAAAACGTAAGCCTTGAAGTGACAAAACGATTTATACGAGAACGAAGTCGCAGGCATAAACTAGATAAAGATAATTCAGTTTAAATTTTAAGCTATAAATAGAAAAATGTGCATGTATGTAATAAATAATATGTTTGTATAAAATTACCTAAAATAAAATATTAAAAGCTAAAATTAGCTAAAGCTAATATTCGAGTAATCGTTATTCGTATTAAAGGTAGAATTAACCGAAACCGAGTATTCTTTCGCAAAAAAAACATACGTGGTGTATATTATAATGACAATACTATTAATCCTAAAATTCGTGACCGTGATTCCAAAGTAGAAGGATAAACTTATTAATTCTATATAGGCATCAGTTACAGTGACCCTAAGGATCAATCAGAATCAAAAGGTCAACATCGCATAGACACTTCATTATACATTACGTACACATAATGTGTTATGTAAAACATCAATCGAATCTCTGCATACCATCCATCACTTACTTTTATACCCGTGAGAATAAAAGTACAATCCGCGCCAAACTTTTTGACCGCTCTGATTATAATACAATCTCAGAACACAAATTTATGTATAAATAAGTGTTATATGTATAACATAGAGACAACTTAAGGATAAATAATAATATTTTATATTTGTTACTATTACATTTTTGACTATATCATGCGCACGCCCGAACTTACAGTTATATTCAGAACGGCTAAAAGGTTTGACGAGGACTGTATATACTCATTCGACTGTAACAATCGGTCTAACACGGTTCTTTAATATTCATAAACTAGTTAGTTTCCGCGAACTTGCCCGCGTGTAAATTCATTTTAGTATTCAACTTGGAATTTTCTTTTTACTACCTTAACCTATAGCCCTTTTTAACCGTTTAATAAATCTCTGCTAAAATGTATAATTACGGCTTAGTATTAAAAACAGCGTAATTATATATTCTCAAAAATATAAGTAAAGTAAAAGTCTCATCAGAATCGATTTACTCGTTTTTTAGAATAGAACAGACAAGCAACGGACATTTCAATTTCATATGTATAGGGTGCATAATAGTAGATCCGTTAGGTAGATTGTCCAGTCCCATTATAGGAAGCGAAAAATCGAGGACTATAATATGTTGTTTGTGTACTGAAAGACATAAAAAAATCTAAAATAACTGTCGGAAAAAAAGACAACAGCGTCACCTACCTCGTTCAACTATAGGTAAGAATCATTTAGGTGACCTCTCAAGTACAAAAACAAATTTCAACAAAATTAGTTGAACCGTATATAAAGAAAAGAATTAAGAAAAAACGGTATAGACCAAAATTTTATTCATAAACTAACTGTGCCCGCGACTTCGCGTGGAACTTTATGTCAAAACAGTTATTAATACAATCATCTGAATGTATTAAGTCCATTTACTCATCTACTTTTCTCTCGTACTTACGCCGCGTCGTCATTAAAATTACAATAACCTTTGATAGCGTGAACCGATTTTAATGAAACAAACACATAAGATACTCCCGAGGATATGCTTTATGATTTTCTTGCTCTGATTTAAAAGTTTTATCATGAACGCAGTATTTTAGTAGTGATGCGTGTTCATACAAGCAGACACGACATTTCTAAAAATGATTGAAATGTATGACTTAATCCAAGACACCTTTTCTTCACAAAAACTTTTAAAGTTCAGATACGTTAGATTTACATTATTATTATATGTGTAATAATATATAAGATGTATATAATAAGAAACTAGTATTTAAATATAGTATTTCTTTAATTTGTACAGCTGTTGGCCGTTCAAACAGTGACCAGGTACTTACGTATTTTATTAGATAACGCTGTAACACAATAATAGCTCCATGGTAAAAGATTTTTTTTTTCTCTTGAACTGACTACGCTATTGACCCGGCAGGGTCTTCACAGCTTCACCGGACTACTAAGGTTGGCGCTTAAGGCACGCAACCGATTTGGGTTTTAG
>MU162403.1:0-22462 GCA_015888305.1 Antheraea pernyi
TCGGAGTTCAGCGAAGTGTAAAGGTTTAGCCACACAATTACTTGCACCAAAAAAATTGCAGTAAGTAACGACAGTATTTTATTATTATTTATCTCTGTTTTCTTTTTTGGACTCGTAAGACTCGTAAAACTTTCCAACACATTATTCTTAAACATCTCATCAGCCAGCATTTCTAATGTAAACGCCCGAAAACTCCTCAAGATTTCATTGGAATTTATCGACTTTACGTTACTCTATATACATAATTTGTATTGTTATCTTCATACCATCTACCCTTTCCATTATACGAGGTCAGCTTTCTTAATCATTAGGCGTGATTTATTTCCTTGTATAACATAATTATAGGTCGGCTTGGCTTGTTTCATGTCATTTCATTTTTTAAGTTTGTAAACCCATCAAGGGTGCCTACATGCTAAAATCACGTGGTTTGCATCCGCTACCACACCGGAGTGACAAAGAATCACGCGAGCATTTGCGTGTCGCTCTGGTAACTGGCTATTTCAAATTTGTAGTGCCAAAGAGAGCTGCTGCCTGAAATTTTACGGTGGTAAATGATAGTACAGAGTCATCTTATACAACATTCAATTCGTCTTTGGTGTCGATACGCGTGTTGGTTTTCAAAAACAAACATAATAAACACTTGACTTGCTAAAAAAAACATTTTATTTAATTAGTTAAACGATTGCTCAATAACAACTGCAAGTGTAAAATTACTTAAATTTTGGTGAGTGATTTTTAAAAGACAATTTTAGCTAGAATGATAATCATGTTTTCGAACCTTCCAACGTATATATAACTAACGAATCAAATAGGCAAGTGATATCCTGCCTCATACAATAAACCTGACAATGTACTACTACATTATAACAAATATTACATTAAAAACTAGCGGGATCGGCGGACGTTATCGCACCCTGGTGATACAAAAACCTTGACAAATGACATATCTAAACCTTCCTCATGAATCACTTTATGTAATGGTGAAAACCGCTCCAAAATCCGTTCAGTAGCTTCCGAGTTTATCGCAGACGTGGCAGAGGACTTTATTTTATAATACGTATCATTATCATTACATAGTATAAAACAAAGTCCCAAATAAAAAAAGAAAACCCCAAATCCCAATCCCAAAGATAAACTCAAAAACTACTGAACGGATTTACATGCGGTTTTCATCAGCGGATAAAGTGATTCATGAGGAAGGTTTTGGTATATAATTTGTTAATGTTTTTTTTTTAAATCAGGGCGGGACAACGTCTGCCGGGCTCGCTAGTATATAATAATTTTATAATACGTATATATATAGGTAATATAATATTGAGAGATACTAGGAGGTAGAAAATTTGTGAATCCAGATGACATTAAAATTAGGTTGTGAAATATATCCAGACCTCGACACCAGTGCCAAATATACCACTTTCGGACATAGTGTGCTGCGCAGTATCCGTCTCAGAAACGCACTCATAACATGCGTCGGTCGACTCCCTACGTGCTATCCGGTGCAGGTACCAACTGAAGCATCCGTGCCCGGTCAGCACCTGCACCAGTCTTAACGCGAGGGATCCCTACGTTTCTAAGCTGTCGTATATTGATATAAGAAGAGAGCCGGCTAGTACGAAAGCCGAGGACATCGTTCTGTATCCCCAGATCGCCCTAAGCTCCTTAATACAATGCGGACGTCCACCCACAATAGCGTCCCGTAGACGACCATCGACCGCACGACTCCCATGAAAAGGCGGCGGTAGCTGGTATTCGGCCCCCCGTGTCGTGGCTTGCTCTTGCAGGTGATACCAAGTTTCGAAAAGTTATAAGAAAGACGGATATAAGAATAAAAGAAATAAGTTGTCTATTCTCTCAGAATTGTACAATACACTTACAATGTATAATATCGTGGAAAACAATTTAAATGATCATTTATGCATCGCATTTGTTCTTGGAGTCAGAACGTTAGTGAGCAATCTTTTACACTTTACCGTAGTATAAATTATCGATACTGTACTTACTGCACTGAATTAGAATCGCCTTTTTGTTCCAGATGTGCATCAATAAAAACACTTATTATTAAATTATTATGTTACTTACTCTTGGAGATTGTTATATATTTTGTAAAATTCATCAATAGTCAACCTATAGTAAATGTTGCTGAAATGATAGATTTTACGTTTAATATACGTTTTGAAAAGTAAAGTAGGTTGATTTTTAATTATTAATAATCCTAATATCTTTACAATATGCTCAGAATTATACTAAAAATGCTCCCTAACTTAATATAAATATATGCATTCCGTATTTAATTAACAAGGTTAGCATTACAATGGAGCAGTTCACTTAATTAACGAAAAATAATGTGCATGTCATTTTATAAATTATAATGACTTTTTTTCGTTGTTAAGATACAAGTAACGACTAGCTCACATATTTCACTTATTCAGAACATTTCACCTTGTATAACATTTGATTTTTAATAACGATTGTAAATTTTTTTGGCGAATGAATTATTTTCATCGGTTACTCAGTTTTATTTCTCATTGATTTTCGCCGAGCGGATTGGAAGTTTTCGAATGTAATGAAGATCAATTTAATATGAATCAAGGCTATATTTATATTAGCAACAATTATCATAAGCAGCACAACGAAGACGATTATTAAATTTTACTAAAACTATTATCATCTTCCGGATAGTCAAAACTATAAACTCTCTTTAGTTCAGCATTCGTTTATAGTACAACCTACATGAAATACTGGGTACATTACATCTTATCTACCTATCTATACATATAATAAGAATACAAATGTAAAGTGTTTGTACTTTAACGATTTTCGTGAAAAAAATATTGCAGATGTGTAGAAATAAGTAATAGAATAGTAATAAACATTTCAATCATTTTTAGAAACGTATGTCTATCTGCCTGTTTGTATGAAACGCACCACTGCTAAAGCACTGGGTTTACAATAAAACCTCACCAAGAAAATCATAAGGTGATATGCCATATACATACTCTTTGGTTCATTCAAATCAGCCCATACTATCAATAGTTATTGTAATCTGAATGACGGCTCGAGTTAAGTAATCTATACTATTATGAAGCTGAAGGGTTTCTTTGTTTGATTGAATGCGCTAATCTCGGGAACTACAGGTCTTATTTGAAAGATTCTTCCAGCGTTTGATAGGTCATTTATCGAGGAAAGCTATAGTTTATATATCATCACTCTAAGACCAACAGGAGCGGAGCAATAATGTAGAAAGTTCTACATGTTAGCATTAGCCCAAAGTAACTATTCCATGCAGACGAAGTCGCGGGCAGAAGCTAGTTGACTTTTGAGAGTTTCCGCTATATGTTAGCATTAGCCCAAAGTAACTATTCCATGCAGACGAAGCCGCCGGCAGAAGCTAGTTGAAAATAACATGAATATCAAAAATTATTTAATAAATAAATATTCGTAATTTCTTTATTATATTTTTATCGATTATTGAATTAATAAAATTATAAATGTTTTCAATTTCCAAATAGTTAAATGTTTACAAAAGTATATAAAAATATTTCTTACGCAGATGTTGGATGTAAAGTATTTTTGAGTCGATCTTTTTTTTATTTTATTTTTATTTCACAAAACTAATTACAATAGATGACAATTTCTGTTGACGTCGATGCAGTGATGCTGTTACTAATGTAACCAACTGAATCTGAAACTAATATACACAATATATGAGAGCTAAAAATTTATATAGAATTTAAATATTCAGACAAAACGTAACAATTTGAGTAAATAATTCGATTTTACTATAGTTACGAGTTGGTTCTGACTACGTTTAAACTTAAATTTAAGATGCTTTGTAAATTATACACTAATTCATTTTTATGTATAATTTTTTAACTTCGCACAATCTATTTACGCAGAAGACGTGACACCGCCGCCTTGTCAGCACTGAAAATCGTTAAAAACGCCAAAAATCTAAAAGTATTCCTTTAATCATAGCCGCCTGCGAAATTAGCTCCATCCCATTCTTTCAATTTTACTCTTAGTTCAAAGTATGAGTATACGTATACGTGCTGTCGTGTGAGCAATACATATTGGTGTATTTATATTTCAGATTATTCTAGTGAAATTACGATATGGAGGTGTCTCAACTCAGGATAGCTGTTCTATCTCCGCAGAGGATTTATGGCTTGTTTTGTGCCGTAAGTATGTTTTAATATCAATTGTATACTTGCTTAATAATTGTGGGAAAGTACGAACAACTGAATTATTATTAAGGGAATTTAGAGTTTATGCTTGGCTATGATTAATGTTTTCGGATAGCACCGTCGACCAACGTAGTTTTGTAGCTAATTTATAGTTGTTATATAGCTAATTTATCGAGGATAGTTATAGGCTATATATCATCACGCTAAGACCAATAGGAGCGGACCACGAATGAAGAATGGTTCAAAATCCGGGTTTTTTTTCCTCTTGAGAGCTTCCATTGCGTATTAGCGTTAGCCCAAAGAAACTATTCCACGCGGACAAAGTCGCAGGCAGAGGCTAGTTTAACATAAGGTGAGATGTTTGTCAAACGCTAAAACCTATAATGTATGTAAAAAAATCACTCACTTCTGATTTAAACCAGCAAATTTATTGGCATTATTTATATAGTAAACATGTTTCATTTACTCAGGTGATGTTAAAACGGGCGACTCCTGCTTTGTCAACAATCGGTACGATACGGATAAATATTGCGTACGCATTTGTGTAGGCCAGTGATATGTGTTTTGCCAGAAGTACAATCCTTTCTTAAAAGTGGCAATCAATTAATAGATAATCTAAACTTCAAATGGCTGCAATCAAGTACACGATATGAAAAGACTTCAATGTTTTCCTATACGTATTGTAGATAAATCTAATGGAATATAGTCAATTGTTGTGCGAAGTCCCAGTTATAGGTACTTCGGTTCCTACTTTGGTATACAATAAAGTCGGGGCAGTCATAGGACTGCCGACAGAAATGAAAACTCATAACAATGGAATAACTGTGTTCTCTTTTGAATAATTAAAATAATTATGCTTTGAATTATTTAAACTTCATAATTTGTATATTGAAATTATTAACATTAATTCGGTTCTCACATCTATTGGCAGTCGGAGCAATGGTTATTCTTATAAAGTTTATTAATCAATCAAACATATGATAAGCAAATATAATATTACACGTACACAGGCCGCTCTACGCGTCGCTAATCTGACGTAAGTCGCGCAATCACAAAACGGTCGGTCACGCTTATTAGCATGTCATGACGCGAAATCATAAGTATATCTCCTGCCAAAAAAGTACGCGCCAAAAATATAATGTTGAAATGTAAGACGCGCCGCGGAAATACACAGGCAAGTTTGTAATCACTGTGGTACTCGTGTCTGCTTTAATTTTAGATATATGTATATAAAAATAGGTATATAAAAAGTAAGCACTATACTGCTGAATTCTTCTTTAACACGTAAAGAAAACTTTAGACGTGTTCGCTTACGACACGAGGATTGCTCTTTGCCTTATTTATTATTCAATATTATTTATATATTTTTGCAGACAAGGAGTAATGATAATCTTTAGTTGAAATATAAGTTTGATGTACATTCCAGGCGACCCATCGTCCAGTGTTGAGAAAATTCCAAGTAACCTTGAAATGCAACAGGCAGGTTCACACGCAACAAATTAATAGATACATACAGTACATCAGCAATGATAAGTTCAAATTCGAAATAGAACCAGCCACATTGAAGTAAGTTAAAATTTATATATTACTAGCAAACCTGGCAGACACTGTCCCGCCCTGACTATAAAAAAATCCTGGACAAATTATATACCAAAACGTTTCTCATGAATCACTTTATCCACTGGATCCACTGGATTTTATGGTGGTAAAGCCGCGCTGAAACTATTACTGGTTTTAGCATGAATGGGTCGGCTCGCCCGGGGTAGTACCACCATCTCACAGAAAACCGACGTGAAGTAACAGTGCTTGCATTGTTGCGTTTCGTTCGGTCAGTGAGAGCGCCGGAGGCCCACCTCCCCTCCCCTCTCCTCTCTCCTCTCCCTCACTTAACCCTTCCCCCCAAAGGGTGGCAACACGGGGTGCTGTTAAAAGGAATTTCGAAAATACTGAAAAGTTGCCTTAAACTTTCGAAACTTAGCGTGTCCCAAAAAAAGAAGTGACAAAAAAAGTCCTGATTATACTTATATTTATCTCAGTCGGCACTTATTTTAAATTTGGCATTACCTTGATACAATCAAGTCCACACAATTCCGTGTCATTAGAAAAAAAGAAACGGATAATAATAATGTTAGTTTAAGTATTCATAATGGATAACCGACTACGACGATTTACAAAAAATTCAACATGGACGATTTACCCAAGTCACAAGACCATAAACCACAAGTTTTATGAATGGCTCAGTTTTCTGAGACGGGTTGCAGCCTCCTATTATTTGATCGCACGCAGCTTATATAAATTGTGGAATAAGTTGTTTGCTATCGGATTTTCAAGGCGGGTAAATCGGTTTAACAATGTAGTTCAGTAGCAAGCAGCACCTAAAGCTCATCTTCAATTTCCTGTAAATTGAAACACTTTTAGAATTGAAATATTCCGAAATACTCATAGTTATATATAATTATTTCATAAATACTAGACATTCCACTAAATTACAATACAATACAATCCAAAGTTCAAAATTCCATATCTGAATTCAAGAATAATGAGTATAAAGATTAGCCATTAAAATCATTTTAGATATTAACTGATATTCGTAAAGCCAAATCCACACCATAACGTGAATAAAACGTTTTGTAGGGGGTAGAGGCACGCTGAAGCTATCACTGGTTTCAATATGAATGGGTCGGCTCGCCCGGGGTACTACCACCCGACCCACAGAAACACCGACGTCAAGCACGTCAGTGCCTGCATTGTCGCATTTCGTTCCCACTTCCTCCCCCCCTCCCCCCCAAAAAAACACAGGCTGGTAACGCACTTGCGACTCTCATGGTGTAGCTAGTGTCTATGGACGGCGGTGATCACTTACCATCAGGTGACCCGCCTGTTCGTTTGCCACCTTATAATATAAAGAAAATAATAAAACTGAAGTTCAAGATTCAATATTTGTATAGTAAACAACTGATACACTCACTGACCGAACCAAACACAACAATGCAAGCGCTGTTACTTGACGTCGGTGTTTCTGTGGGTCGGGTGGTAGAACCACGGACGAGCCGACCTCTTTATGTTGAAACCAGTAATGGCTTCAGCGTGGCTTTACCACCTACAAAATGGATTACTTCAGATTAGGACGTCTTTTATAAGGATCTGTATAAATATCTTAGTAATTTTTTGTTAATCAGGTTGAACCAATGTTCAAGAAAACCCTTATGTATAATAATGAACTGGATGCTAGCGAAACCTAACCACGTGATGAAATATGCCAGTATATATCTAGAACAAGACTATGATGTCGTGAGCGTGTCTTGCTCACCGTTGCACGTAATGTGGCCATTAAAAGGATCTCAGGTACTTTGTTACATATACTACACTGGTCAGATTGGACTTTGACCTTTACTTGTAGGTAAAACTTATTCTACGACTCTAGTTAATCTACTTATTTTGTTGTGATGAACTATACCCGTATATGTTACATACATCGCACCTTTAATAAAAAAAGAAGTAACTTAAAATTTGCGTTTTTCAAATTCCCACCAGAAAGTAAGTTAACGTTGCGTTACGTCCATTCCAACAGCCACTTCAATACGACCAAAACTTCGAAACTGGATGACTGTTTTCTTTTTGTTTCAAACGTGTGAAAAACTTACTTTCCGAAGATAATTAATACAGTGAAGTAGGTCGAAGCTTTTATATGAAATAATTATCTTATTCACTTTGTTTATAGAAAAGGGCATTCAAGTTTATGTCATTTTTTTTAATGTATGTAGTTTTTTCGTTGGCATTGCGGCTTAATTCAGTTTTATGCTAAAAATCGTAGTGCGTTTCGCTGTTACTCCGTCTACATTGATATTATTTTATAAATAAATAAATTTTACGCACTTTTTATACTTATTACAACGTTTTTCTATTATAAATAGTGATATTTTTCACAACGGATCAAATAGCAATATAAATACAACACCTACTTTTGGAATTGAATTAAAGCGCTTCATTTTTTTAAAGATAAATTTAAGACGAACATGGTTGCCCACAAAATTAAAGTTTTGAGTTTTATTTCTTTTTGATTACAGTTGCGGCATATGTAATTAATATTCTTCCATAATTGTATTAAATAGAAATTAAATCATTTAGTTATATTACCAGCTGAATGATGTCATTTAATGAAGTTTTTTACTATATATTATTATTCATACGAATATATTGAAACGCTACAAAATGGTGCTTCTTCTCATAGTTTTGTAATTAAGTTCCAAATTATGAGTTTCCTGTTTAATTCATCCACATCTCTTTAAAACTAAAACTGAACGTAAGCACCAAATTAGATACCTGTTTTATATGAATATATTAAGTTATTGAAATTATCCATTTATTCGTTTTAACAAGGTATATTTTTTAGATAATCGCAGCTGAATTAATGAAATTTTTAGAGTCGAACAAAGGCTTTGAGTATTATGTTGTACACGGTTTTTCTGTGGGTGCTTACGTATGGGCAGAGTTGTTGGTGCATGCCACCGAAAATAATAAAAGGTGAGAAATGTCATTACATAAACAAATGAGTTTGCATTTTTTTTTTCTAATGGTTCTGTAAAAATATAAGTATTCTTTATTATATGTTTCGTTAGCCTTGTAATATTTAGTAAAGTAAATTATTTGTATGTTATATTTAGATATTTGTAACGTAGCAATAATAATAAAAACCTTACCACTGTATGAATACTTCTACAACTTATTTAAGCAGGTGTAGGTAGAAGCTATTATTGGTTTCAGCACGAATGGGTCGGCTCGCTCGGGGTAGTACCACCCTCTCATAGAAAACCAACGTTAAGTAACAGTGCTTGCATTATTGCCTTTCGTTCGGTCAGTCAGAGCGCCGAAGGACCACCTCCCCTCTCTCCCCTTCCCCTCCCCCCACTCCCTATTTTATCCCACCCCCTCCCCCGAAACACAGGCTTGCAACGCACTTGCTCGCGTGTTGCTAGTGTCTATGGACGGCGGTGATCACTTATTATCAGGTGATAATAACCCGCCTGTTCGTTTGTCTATAAAAAAAAAACTAGACAATTTTACCTTCTTCAAAACTTTATAAAGTAGATTTCTGTTTAAATACAATTACGTGGATACCAAGAATAATAACGACGATAAGCAGATTTATGAGAGTTAAATAGTATTTCCAAAATCGACATAAAAATGATACCAAGTTATCGACTGCAAAAGAACATTCGCAACTCTGTATTCCGGTCCGAAAGATATGGTCACAAGCACACACTCGCATCCGATGCGTTACAACATACTTGTAGTTCTCAGAAGTAGCAACTATGACTGGCCTCCGTACCACGATCCTTTTTAGGTTAGTTGCAAATAGGTATAAACTGCAACAACATCAAATTAACTGCATGCTTTTTGCTACCAACTACTTTTGCTTGTATTTCATAACCTATAGAATTAGGAGTGAGGGAAACTGTCCTACATCTACTAGGTACAATGATATTAATTAAACGAATTTAAATAATTAAAAACTTCATTGTATTTTCGTTTCTAACCTGATATGCCCTACCTTAAACTAAACTTGTCCTACCTTCTTGTTAATTTAAGTAGCTATTATTATTATTATATTTCGCAAGAATGTCAGCAGACGTTAAATATTACTTTTGAAACACGTAAATTGAATTTTAATCCAATCATAACCCACCCTTAAGTAAGCAACGACAGTGCTGCTTTGTCTTTCCGAGTTGATTTTTAAGTTAAAACAAAACAGTTTCGTCTCGGTTTGATTAGGTTAGACTTGTCAAAAAAGGTAACGCGATCGCGGTGCATAATATACGTAAGTTCCCAGATCGGTATTCATTTTATTTAAACTGCTATATGTTACATATTTTAACAGGTTTCAACCGGTGCTGGACCGCGTTGCCTCCCAAATTTGGGACTCTCCAGCTGATGTGTACGAAATACCCGTCGGTTTGCCTTTAGCAGCGTTCCCCAAGAACAAATTTATGCAGGAATCTCTAAGAGCGTACACGAAGTAAGTACTTAACTGAATTTTGTTATTCCATTTAAAACTAATATTATAAATGCGAATGAGTTTGTGGGCTTGTTACGTTGTAACTACTTAAGCGATTATCGTGAAATTTTATACACACATTGGCAGAAGAACAAAAAGAAAAAATGTATTGTTCACGAGAATTTGATTATATTTACTTAAACGCGAGCGAAGCCTCGAACAGAAGCTAGTAATAAATAAAAATGATACTCTTATTAACTGAAGTTCTCTAATAATGGGTAAAATAACTTCAATAATTTGAATATTGATTAAGAAAAACTTGATGTACCGTGTTAATTTGCTAAATAAAAATGTTTGATCTTGGCTGTATAATCACAGGGTCGTTGCCCACTGCTTTACATTTTTTGTGTATATCTGGGTCTATGTTTTTATATTTTTGTTCTTGCTGTGCACTCGTTTGTTACTTTAAATATAACAAATTAAGTAGATTTTCTCAGTTTCATTTCATTAAGAAGCCCTATCATTCATTTACCACATTTACAGTTTTTTTTTTAAGAACAAATTTATGCAGGAATCTCTAAGAGCGTACACGAAGTAAGTACTTAACTGAATTTTGTTATTCCATTTAAAACTAATATTATAAATGCGAATGAGTTTGTGGGCTTGTTACGTTGTAACTACTTAAGCGATTATCGTGAAATTTTATACACACATTGGCAGAAGAACAAAAAGAAAAAATGTATTGTTCACGAGAATTTGATTATATTTACTTAAACGCGAGCGAAGCCTCGAACAGAAGCTAGTAATAAATAAAAATGATACTCTTATTAACTGAAGTTCTCTAATAATGGGTAAAATAACTTCAATAATTTGAATATTGATTAAGAAAAACTTGATGTACCGTGTTAATTTGCTAAATAAAAATGTTTGATCTTGGCTGTATAATCACAGGGTCGTTGCCCACTGCTTTACATATTTGTGTATAGACGGCAGCACTGTCTCTCTGGGTCTATGTTTTTATATTTTTGTTCTTGCTGTGCACTCGTTTGTTACTTTAAATATAACAAATTAAGTAGATTTTCTCAGTTTCATTTCATTAAGAAGCCCTATCATTCATTTACCACATTTACAGTTTTTTTTTTATATCATAGGAGGCAAACGAACAGATGGGTCACCTGATATTAAGTGATCACCACCGTCCATAGGCACTTGCAACATGAGGAGAGTCGCAAGTGCGTTGCCAGCCTGTGTTGGGGGGGGGAAAGGGGAGGTGGGTCTCCGGCGCTCTCACTGACCGAACGAAACGCAACAATGCAAGCACTGTTACTTCACGTCGGTTTTCTATGAGAGGGTCTACTACCCCGGTCGAGCCGACCCATTCATGCTGAAACCAGTAATAGCTTCAGCGTGGCTCTACCACCTACAATGTGAAAAGTCTAAAATTTCGCTGCGATGCCGGTCTGTCAGTCTCTCGGTGATTGGATATACATCGAATGATATCGGAACGCGAGCATGCGATTATTTCGAACGTCACACTCGGTTTATCTTCTCCAGTGAGACATGTCTTAACGTACCACCCAACAAACCTATTTTTAATACATTATAGGTTTGGTTGTTTGACCACATCAAGCTTGATGTTAAATGATAATGTCGTCTAAGATTGTAAAAATACACTAAAGCTGGCGAGGGACAGACTAAAGTGCAACTGTTAGAATACACTTATAGGTGCTTGGCGGCAGATTTTCAACTTAAGCGTGGTAGCTAGCCACGAAGGCCTTGAAAAACCTCTACCACTATATTATGTACGCATGTAGTGATGTGTTCTTCCATTAACGTTTCAAGCTAATACCCAGAAAGTTAATAACATTTTCAGATGGCACATGAAACTGTTCCACAACGTGGCTACGAAGCACTACATGCGCGCAACTCACGTGTACCATAACACGCCGTGCCGGGCGCCAGGGCTGTTCCTGTGTTCATTAACCGATCCTGTAGGAGCCGCGAAAAGGAGTAGACATGCACACGACATGTGGGTCGGGATGGGCATCAAGGTAAGCAACATTGGAATAATAAACATACAACCTCCACAGTAGATATGTATGCTATATAAAATACTAGCGATATCATTTGGCTTCGCACACGTTTTGTACGCACTGATTTGTACGCGTGGAAAAACTCGATTTTGAAACATTCTTCATTGGTGCTCCGCTCCTATTGGTTTTACCGTGACGCTATATAGCTTATAGCCTTCTTCGTTAAATGAACTATCTAACACTGAAAGTTTTCCTTAAAATCGTATGAAGCTAGGCTTTTACATTATACATTATAAAATGAAAACCCTATGGATAGACGTATAACAGCAGATATAATGTTTCTATAGAAATTGATTCATGGCTTGGTTGACTGCGATTACTTACTTCAACAAGTTAAGATTGTAGTGCTACGTAGCGTCGTGGGAGTCGTATAGTGAATAGGAAAACTTTCATGACACCTCACTGCAGAATTAATGTTGGCCAACACTCTGCTCTTTATCGTATGTTTTCGCAATATAATGGGATAAATCAACTTGTCGATAAATTTTATTGTATTCCTTGCGTGAATTTAAATTTGAACTAAAAACTATATCATTATAACTATATTTCTAAGCATGATAATTTTGTAAGTAAGCTGTGTTCACTGTTTTAGGACTCACACCCAGGTTTTTTTTTAATGTATGTTAGCTAATGTAAGGTAATTAATTCTTTATGTGACGGCTGGTTTGTGGACTAAATAAAAAATCGGACCAGTACTTCCTAAGATTAGCGAGTTCAACCAAACAAACAAACCCTCTAGCTTTATAATATTAGTATAGGCTAGCTTCTGCCCGCGACTTCGCCCGCGTGGAATAGTTACTTTGGGTTATCACTAACACGTAGCGGAAGCTCTCAAAAGACAAAAAAACCCCGATATTGAAACTTTCTACATTGTTGCTCCGCTCCTGTTGGATTTAGCGTGATGATATATAGCCTATAGCCTTCCTCGATAAATAAGCTATCTAACACTGAAAGAGTTTTTCAAATCAGACCTGTGATTAGCGCGTAACCAAACAAATAAACTATAATATTAGTATACTCGTAGATTACTACTCTGTTCTCGTAGGTACTTACCTCGAGCCGTCATTAAAATTACAATAAACTTTTGACAGAGTGGACCGATTTTAATAAAACAAAGACTTAGTTACTCCTGAGGATATGCTTTATGATTTTCTTGCTAAGCTTTTATTGTGTATTTACTCGGTACTTTAGCAGTGATGCGTGTTCATACAAATAGACAGACAGACATTTTTTTAAATGGTTGAAATGTATTCTATTACTTATTTCTAGACGTTAGATTTTCATTCTTATTATATATATAGAAGAAGATATATGTGAAATATGTATTAATTAAGGCGGAGTATTTAAGTTTTAGTTTTTTTTATAATAGTTCAGTGTTAAAATATATATGTCAATATTTAATGGATGAAAAGACAGATAAAAATTTGTGATTCGAGGAAAGTTGCGCTGATTATAGAGTTACTAGATTGTAGACTCATAGTCAGTGGCGTAGCGTGTCCTGGAGGGGGGGCCTGTATCAAAAAATTAGTTAAGGGCCCAAATGAAGAGTAATTAAAGGGATTACACACGTCAAGGGCCTCTATAGCCCGGGGGCCCTGTATCATTGATACGGCGGTAGCTACGCCCCTGCTCATAGTGCGTGTCGGTAAAAACGGCTAACAATAAATCACTCACACGGTTAGAGATTACATGATGGCGCTTTTTTAAGCCCGCCTGGCTAACTACCACCCTGTAGTTGAAAATCTGTCGCAGCTTCACTTATTCTCTTCTCTCTAGGCTTAGCATGTTACCATCTCTTTTAACATATCGTAAGATTGTGATCAGAATTAAGACCAATAAACAATAAAAGGAATACCATACCCTCTTTATAAGGTTTTATATAGTGATTCGCAAGTTTATCTCTATTCAGGTACTAACAATAATCATATTGTCAATTACAGTGCAATTGGAAATGTTGGGACAAGTCGCCTCATGTCCAACATTACATGCGACACCCTGAAGAATACCTAGCAGCAGTATACAATCACTTGGACGAGTGTGGATTGCTTCGAAGATTTGACAAGAAAATTCGGATATAGGCATTCACATATAACTAGACACCCAAGACACACTAAATAAAATAAAAGAAATCTCGAATAAAATTAGCTCTCAAAACCGTCCGCTTTTTTTTCTCGATTTGTCTACGCTATTGGCCTAGTAAGGCTTTAACAGCTTCAGCGGATTACTACCGTATACTGATATATGTTTGTAGGTGGCAGAGCCATGCTGAAGCTATTACTGGTTTCAGGATGAATGGGTCGGCTCGCCCCCGGTACTACCACCGACACACAGAAAACCGACGTGAAATCACAGTGCTTGCATCGTTGCGTTTCGTTCGGTCAGTGTGAGCGCCGGTGACACACCTCCCCTTCCCTTTCTTTCTGCCTCCTCCCGTCCCAAACACAGGTTGGCAGCGCACTTGCGACTCCCCTGGTGTTGCAAGTGTCTATAGCCGCTGGTGATTAATTAACATCGGGTGACCCACTTGTTCGTTTGCATCCAATGGTATAAAAAAACCCCGTCCGCCATAACTCCCCAATATACATAGATGGATATAGTTATGCGATAATCTTATGATTTTCGAAATTCAACCTTACCTGAATGATTTAAAGTTGTTTTTACAAGGAGGCAACCGACGCGAAACTAAATAGAATATATAATATCAAATGCAGAGGGTTTTGAGACGTTGTGTGCATCTTGGGTTTTTATATAAATCAATGGATATAGGCAATTAATTTAATTATGAATTACGTTATCGGTGGACTGTTAGAAATTATTTTATACCGTTCATAGATTAACTCTAGTTGAATTGTAATTCTAAAATAGCCCAAAATGAAAATTTATCAGGACCTTTTTAGTTCTGAACAGTGTTGTAACTGGTCTTAAGGTGGCCCCGTATCAAAGTTCAGGGAATGGGTGTAACTTTTTACCGTTGAATAGAATACCATGCATTTCACGACATATTATTTAGGAATTATTAGGACCTGCAAACATTATCTCTTCATATTTCATTATTTATTTATTCAGAGTATGTTGTTAAAATCGTGGTGAACATTTTTGATTTTTTAAATAACTCGAGGCCCTTGTAACCAGGTCACCTGTATCATTGGGTGATACGGTGGTAGTTACGTCTTTGATAGTGATTATTTCTTTTTTTTTATATCATAGGAGGCAAACGAACAAGTGTGTCACCTGATATTAAGAGTGACCACAACCGTCCACAAACACTTGCAACACCAGGGGAGTCGCAAGTGCGTTGCTAGTCTCTCACTGACCGAACGAAACGCAACAATGCAAGCACTATTACTCAACGTGGGTGTTTCTGTGGGTCGGGAGGTAGTACCCCGGGTGAGCCGACCCGCTCATGCTGAAACCAGCTCATGCTGAAATAGCTTCAGCGTGGCTCTACCACCTAAAAAATGTTCATGTTTTATGATTCTAATGAGTTTGAATGGATATCAACCCCAGATCTAGGTGGAAGAAAATCAACGCTCCCGACACGAGTGGCAGTTTCAGGGGGTGCCAAAATAATACAATAGGTTTAAAAATGGAAAAAACTTGCTTCACAAAGTGCCTAGTACCTATATAAAAGCCTGATTGGATTACCGTCGACTTGTAAGAAAAAGGCACACACAGACTCACACCACAAGTAAGCTTGTGAACTCACGATGCTGATTTGAGATTTGCTGTGTCAACACTTTTTAACTAACATTTTGTAAGATGTATTTACTACAGTACGTGGTAGAACCACGCTGAACCTATTATTAAACTACCACCGACCCACAGAAACACCGACGTCAAGTAACAGTGTTTGCACTGTTGCGTTTGTATGTTATATGTATGTATTTTTTTATGAAACTATCGTTACATTTAGCTGTACTAACATGATGGAGCGTAAATAATGCTAATAAAACGTTTTCAAAATATGATTTTTTTAAATCAGGATCGTTTTTTTTTCCTTCCTATCATAAAAGTTATCATTAGTACTATCGTCTCTTCTTTTTCGGAATAGGTCTCGTAACACCGAGTATATAGCATTTAAACAAAATGAATTTTCATATAACTATTTATTTATGAAGTACCGAACAGCAATCACTTCTTTCCATTTAATTATTGCTCTCCAAATTTTGGTGGCAATTTGCTATCAAACGGTTATTGGTGTAATAAAGAAAAAAAAAAGATTTACTATTTATTTTTTACTATAGGTTGTATACGTAAATTATTTTTAAGTGTTATTTAATTATAAGTGTGTTGTAATCGAATTAAATCATGAATATGCGAATGTACATGTGTATATACAATGTATATAATTAAGCTTTAATAAATAAGAACATTGCTCAAAGAATTTTATTTGATATAATAAAATACAACATATTATTTACATATCAAAATGTCTCCTTTTTTTATTTCTTTTAATATTCTTATTTTTATTTATTTTTTGTTTTGGCAACTTTATCCTTTCCCTGGCCGCCATTTTGAGTCCTAACGCACGCTTGGTTTTCTTCTTTTCCAGTTTCACATTTTGTCTGTGAACATCCGCTTGTGCTCGTAATTTCTGGTTACTCCTTATATTATGCTGCGTGCCTTCTTTAGCTGTCAATCCGGTATATTCCCCAAAATCATCAGCATTCGGTCTTCTAACAAACTTACCAACTTCCTTTACATTAGCCTCCTTTCTCTCGAACCTTCCTTTCTTTACGTAGCTTTCGTCTGGTGGCGCGTTAGACTTCCGTTTTCTGTTTCTCCTGTTACTTCCGTTTTCGGTGTTGCCATCCTTTTTCGTTAGAGGGTTATTGGCTATAGATTTTTCTAACCTCTTTTTTCTAGCATTTAACGCAGTGCGATCCTCTATTGAGAATGATACTATTGGTCTCTGTGAAAATTGACATTTTCTTTATCATAAACATTCATTTGAATAAGTGATTAATTCGTTTTTTTATCCAAAACTATTAATATAGTAAGTTGTATCGATGTGATAAAGTGTCATAAGTATTCAGACTAGTATGCTCTTACTTTCTCTCTTAAAAATTAAAAATAATTAAATACTTTTTATACATATAGCGCTATCTATTAAACTCTTTTAAAGAAGACATCTGACAGGGGAGAGTGGAAAAGGAAAACATGTTGTGCCGACTATACTTAAGTGGGATAAGGGTGAGAAGAAAAAGAGTGTTATTTTGAAGTTATGTTTCTTTTGGCACGTTAGGGAAAAATGATGAGAGTAAATTTTAACGATACGCGCGCACACCGTCATGAAATACCGACACCCTGAAATTAGCTATTCTATTGTTAGTCAACTTTTTCTATTGTTAGTGTCGTTTTTTCTACAAACGTAGAATAAGACGAAAGATAAAATTTTTGAAAAGATTTTTATCTCGTTACGCCAAAGAAGTATAACTTCTAAAGCGCGTATAAAAGTACAGACACACTTTTTTTTAAATTAAATTATAATCTACATACGGAACATTTTTTTTAAATTACAAACTTTATTAAATCAATTTTTTTATACCTTATAGGTTTTTTAGCATTTGACCATAATCTCATCTCATGTTAAATGACAATATTATTTTTTATGGTGATAAACATGATACACCTATATGGCCTGGCTCTCGATTGCAGCTGCCGGAACACACCAACACGTTCTTGGCAACAGGTTTTCAACTTGAGAATGGTAAGTAACCAGGTGGACTTAGAAAAAACCCTACCAACCATATAAAGCATTCTTTACCAATGAGGTATCAGCCATAAAACTAACATATTATGGAAACATTTAAGTTATGTTATACTAAGAGTTTAAAAAGACAAGTATTATGGTTGTAGTTTCTATTACTGTATATAATTAAAGGTTAAAGAAGTTAACGTCATACAAGTCAAAAAATTTAAAAGAAAATTTAGACGAAATTGAATAGATAGAGCAACTTACATTATTCTTGTCGAAAATCTCGGGGTTATTGTTCAATTTTCTGAGACAAGTTAACGCATCTTCGTGTCTCATGAACATAACGAAGCCGTATCCTTTTGAACTGAAAACAAAATAATGTTACAATATACAAAATTTTCGAGAAGATTATGCTTAAACAATTATTAGGATATTTTAAAGCGCAAAAGATTCTGGATGGTCGACAGTTTGGTTTCACAAAATCAAAATCTACTACTGACGCTGGTGCAACGTTACTAAGTCATATTTTTCGAGCTTGGGAGGGATCGCAGGATGCAATTGGTGTGTTTTGTGATCTGTCTAAGGCTTTTGACTGCGTTGACCATAGTACCCTTAATTTGAAATTAAAACACTATGGTGTTTGTGGAGCTTCTCTCGACCTTCTAGCGTCCTATTTAGAAGATCGTTGTCACAAAGTTAGTGTAGACGGGGTTACGTCAGCTGGATCACTGACTCAAATTGGCGTCCCACAGGGTTCTATTTTAGGGCCATTTTTGTTCTTAGTATATATAAATGATCTACCGCTAGTGGTTGATAAATGTGCTGACATGGTTCTTTTCGCGGACGACACTTCGATAATATTTAAGGTAAAAAAAATAGATTCGGAGCTTAGTTATCTAAATAATACTTTAAATAAAATTTCCGACTGGTTTGCGTTAAATAATCTATTGCTTAATGCCAACAA
The DNA here is from genome assembly GCA_015888305.1 of Antheraea pernyi. Lineage (NCBI taxonomy): Eukaryota > Metazoa > Arthropoda > Insecta > Lepidoptera > Saturniidae > Antheraea > Antheraea pernyi. Next base: position 18,935 of record MU162403.1, read on the forward strand.
AACAAAATGTATAAGATTTAACTTGCCTAATGTTCCGTTTGCTCATAGTAGAATCGAGATCGATGGGAATCTAGTAGGCTTAGTTGACAATACTGTGTTCTTGGGTATTACACTTGATTCAAAGTTACAATGGGGTCCTCACGTATAAAATTTGGCGGGAAGACTAAGTTCTGCTGCATTCGCAGTTAGAAAGATTCGCCAGCTAACAGATATTGCCACTGCTAGGGTTGTCTACTACGCTTACTTCCACAGCTTAATGTCTTATGCTTTTATTTGTGAGGGACAGCAGCTGAGGTGGACACCATATTCCTATTACAAAATCGAGCAGTTCGAGCAATTTATAATATGAGGCCTCGCGAATCATTAAAGACTAAGTTTCAGGAATTCGGTATCTTAACTCTGCCCTCCCAATATATTCTTGATAATTGAACTCAGGTTTTCTTTGTTGTTTATTATTATTTGTTTTGATTTAATTATTTTATACGTTAAATGTGACCATGAACCATCATCTCTTAGAATATTGTATTGTATTCTCAATCTCCATCACGATCTATTGCGTACGAGCGTGCGTGTGTGCGTGCGTACGAGTATCTAAAATATATTTGAGTTACTTGTTGTCTCATTCTTACAAATTTGGTTTAAAAATGTATCAATTAAAGAAAGCGAAAGGAACTTAGTAATAACACACCTTCTTTTTTACTTTTTTAAAATAAAGTAAAAACTTATCACCCTTGTTATTGTAGAACAAGTTTCAACCTTATACTTTCCGCTTTGCAGTTATTTTTATATCTAATTAACACCTATTTGTTTGATCAAATGTAATATCTGTAAACCATATTTTTAGGAGAGTATAATTAGTATCTACTATTACACCGATAGTAATCTTAATGAGGATAATTTAGAGATTTATGGTGTTCGCGTGAGTGCTTTACTCACGAATCCTATCTTTGTTTCAATTTTTATCAAATATTTGTTATTAAATTGTTCTTGCATCAGTTCTTATAACAGCAAAACAACGTGAGCTATGAAAAAATGTATCTAGCTTGCTATAAATACTCACGGATGCTTCCCATCACCGCCGACTGGGCTACGGAAGTCTCTCATGACCCTGGCTTCGGTGATGACGGCACGACGGCCAGCAGCCTCCGAGCAGATGCGCCGAAGACGACCGTCATTGCAACTGGGAGGCAAATTTGAAACCACCAACCGATATCTTGACACGAATCTGTTAATAATAATAATTGGGTTTAAAATAATAACCGAACGAACTTTCGAATTCGGTCAAGGACGCTAGTTTCGGCAGAAGTTCGATAACGTCTTATAAATTGATGAACGCCGGCTGCAGGCACGAAAATGCATGACTCATTGTCACGTTCCGCCTCAGCAAGCGAGAGCGCGGAACAAGTGATAGAGAGGCGCGATCGGCTTCTGACGCATCTATCTATATCTATACTATAATAAAATTGTAACGAGACCAAATCCATTGAATATTTTTTGAAAATTATAATCGGGGTAGATTTTGTTATCGATATACAAGCCAAAAATAATTTATTTACAATTTTTGTCTGTCTGTCTGTCCCTGTGAACACATATCACTCTGAAAGTACTGAACCAATTGTGACGAAACTTGACACAGTGATAACTAATATTACAAGGTTACATTAGTACATTAGGTTACATACTTTTTGTCCCATAAAACGCAAGGGGTTCTCCAGAATAACGGATGAAAGTCAAAAATTTTTAGTTAGTGAAATTCTTGACGGATTTTGGTAAATTTTCTTTACGCTGTATGTAGTAGACGGATTAGCTAAAAATCTAAGTTATATTGGAACGAAGTTCAATTTTTTTTTATTGTAGCACGGCAAAATGACTGCACTGTGCCTGACGGTAAGCACAGTACAATCCAAACGCAATAGCGACCACCGAGTAACACACTATCCATCGCCGGTCGCCGCTGTCATGCCCGCCTGCGAATAGCTAGATATGCACAGGCAGATCCCCAAACGCGACCCGCAGAAACAAATCACTATGGCGGCCTTTTTCGCCATATACATGATGGTGGTCAGGTTCTAATACCCTACCACCCCGCTTTTGCCATTGCCTCGTTCGTTATTCAGCAGGGTGCTCCACGTACAGGTGAGGTTGACTTGGGTGTCTCAAGTCTTATTATGTTATTCGACGACCTTACACACCTTATTGCACGTTATACGCTTTGAGCGGATAGGAGCTAGACCGAAAAAAATGTAACAAGACTTTTTTGCGACACCTTAGTAAAAGAGCCAGCAACGTTAGAAGAACAAAAATTTTAGAAAAGTTGGTTCTTTAATATATCATTCTTTATGTTATTCCAAACAAGGTTCAGGCTACCTGGTTGCCGGTAAACGTTGTGTTTATTAATGCGCATCACACCTTTACTGGTATAAATATTAAATTTTTAAATAACTTTAGGAAACTTTTTTCCAGTAAAACTTTCTTTTTAAACGTTATTTAAAACATGAAATTTATCACTGCCAGACAATCTTGTTATTGACAATTATGTGCTCGATGATATTCTTTATAAATAAAAATAACTCATTTCAAACCATTTTATTTTTTCCATTGCAAAGAAAATGTTTCATTTTATTAACCAATGTTATGTTAAGATTTCACCGTAATCAATGAAAAACGACGATAAACGTAAACATATGACTTGGGACTGACTTCATATTGAATACATGCGTCTATAATAGGCGCCGCCACAATTATCGCTATCTTTATGATACAGCCAGTGTTGCGCTAAAATATAGCTATAGCTAAGTTAATTTATATATATTATTTTTAATTTACCCTCTTTATGTTTATTTAAAATAATATTAAAATTACATCTATCATAACATGGTTTGAAGATACTTATTATAGATACTTATGAAGTAAGTGGTAGAGATGATTATTTTATTTTATTTTTACGTATTGTGCATGTGCAGAGTCTATCTGTAGTAGGTTAGGTGCAGTGACAGAGAAAAAGAGAGAGAGAGTGTGTATATAATATATACAAACATAAAAAAATCATTTCAATAACAAACCAACTGCAAGATTACTTATTGATGTATTAACTTGATTATCCCAGATCATTCAGTGTTTAATTTATCATTATTTATTTTATAAATATATTTTATCGTTTAATTTACAATGTAACTCTATTAACTTGATGTTTTATAATATAACTATACTGACTGTATAGAAAATGCTTACAAAAAAGGGAAAGGAACTTCGTTCCAACCGGGGGTCCATAGACCCCTCAAGCTTTTTTTTACATTACCGCCAATATATGGTTAGGTTAGTTTTTATTTAATTGAACCCGGTAGATGATGCTACGAACGGGTTCTATGTTTATTTTAAAAGATTTCTTACATACCATCTGGGTACATGTTTGAGTCAGTCCCTTGATAGTTTGGACTTACAATTGGAAACCATAAATGTCGCTGCAATCGGGTTTAGGTTTATTAACATTTTTCGCATTTAAAAATACAATTGAAACCGGTGATAACC
>MU162404.1:13223-25604 GCA_015888305.1 Antheraea pernyi
GTCTGTCATGTAGTGGATTTTATTTTTTATTCATAATCTTGTGTTACTTGACTCTATATTGTGTAAAATTGGTGGTTTTTTATGTAATATCGTTTGTTTACTGTGCATAAGTGAAGTGAATGGAAAATAATACCACGGACCATGAATTCTGAGATGCGATAAAACCTCCCTGGAAAGTGTTAACAAGAAAGCCACCATCTTGTTTGTACATTGAAATTATTCACACGGCACTTATTGTATAAAATATGTTGTAATCTCCATTGAAACAAAACATTGACACTAGCAAGTGCTTCTGCGGAGCCAAAACAAGAGAAAGAAGAAGGGTAAAACGGACTTTTTGGCTTGCGTTATTTAAGTCTACTTTTTGTAATGTTGGTAGTGTTTTACGTTATACAGTTCGGTTATTGTGCACAAGTTGATGAGAAATAGTACCACGGAGAATGTATTCTGAGAGTGCACAAAATCTCCGTGTAAAGTTCTAACAAGGGTGGCCGCCATCTTGTTAGGAAATTGTAATTATCGGAAGACACTTGTAATATTATAGCTAACTCGACAATGACAGTAGTGATCTGGAAGATTCGTTTGCCAAAAATATAATAAAAAAGAACGATGTTTTCCATTTTGTCTTTTTCGCGTTGTACAATTATGTGTCACTAATATTAAAGACTTTTATTTCTTTATTTATTCAACGTTGTAATACAATTAACGGTAAGAAACGTGCATCTGTTCTCATAAACTTATTTGTAATATTAATAGGCTTTTTGGATTCGTCGTAATTCTGAGATAGACACAGAATAGTAATAGTAATAATATTCGTCCAATAGGACAGGCGAAGGAATTAATCCATACTGCCAATTCTGAAGTTGTCAATATAGGTAGTTCTTATGTATCCTTTAAGCAATTTTCTTCCGTGTTCAAGTTAATATTTATATTAACAAAGCGTAAGCGCCAAATTTTCTATATAATATTGTTGCACTGGCAATTTTTCTAGGTACACCGATGTCAGACTATATATATATTAGCAATAGCCACACCGTTTTTCCATGTTGGTGCAGTAATAAAATTATGTGGTTATATAGTTGACTATATTGTATCCCATATCAGTGAGTCATATAACTTATAATAAGGTTTTCATCAACCCAATCATATGTGAAACAAATATTTGTAGGTTATTTATGGCATTCTAATACATAGGCGTACTTCTTTGTCTGAATTATTTCGTTTCTCTCACTCAGAGTGTTTGTTATTTTCCATTGTCGAGTAGTTAAATCAATTTTCCAACAAGATGGTGGCTCTCATGTTAGAACTTTCCATGGAGTTTTTGTGGTGTCTCAGAATTCATGGTCTGTGGTATTAAATTCCATTCACTTCACTTATGCACAATAAAAACACTATATTACATAAACACCACCAATTTTACACAATATAGAGTCAATTAACACAAGATTATGAATAAAATATAAAATCCACTACATGTCAAACCAAAATCCCGCCAAAAACTCCGACGACGCGACTTAAGTACGAGATATAAGTAAATGGGCTTAAAACATTCAGATGATTTTATTAGTTACGGTTTTTTTATATTAGATTCCATAGGGACGGATTGTCTATAGACGGCGGTGATCGCATAACATCAGGTGACCCACCTGTTCGTTTGCTTCCTATGATATAAAAAAAATCCGTTTTAAACCTACTTAAATGGAAAAATCATGTACCATGCGTTTATTTTAAATCTACGTATAGAATGCTTATAATGATTGTCTTTCGTTTATTTCAATACTGTGTTATATACTATTACTTTTAGGATTCCTAAAATAATGATTTTTAATACCAAAATTTATTTCGAAGTCATGCTATACAATGTTCCAAAAAATATTCTAGTCTCGAACTTGAATATCTAGTTTGTTTATTTTATGCACCATAACGTGGCTACCGATGCAGACAGCGTCTAGCGTTTAATAATTCTTATGGAAATTTCTAGAAATATGGATTTTTTTTTTTTCATCTAAATGTCATTAAACGCATTTGATTTGGAAATATTGTTTTTTTTGCCGGTCCATACAACTTGAACTTAACACCTCTTCTCCCACGGGACTGTAACAAAAGACGGTAAAGAAGCCAACATAGCGTAGTGTTGTTATAATGCCTCCTATGAATGGTTCAATCGTGAGTTTGGTCACGTAGTTCAAAAGAAAATAATAAACGAAACTGGCGATTGTCTTTCACAAATATTGCCAACTTGGACCGTAAATGAGAAAAATAATATTAACGCGTTACGTATGAGTTAATACTTGCATTGTTCCTTCTCAGTATTATTAACGGAAAAGTTTGCCATCGAATTCGAATTAATTGTTTTATTATTGTAGCACGGCAAATGACTGCACTATGCCTGATGTTAAGCACAGTACAATCCAAAAACAATGGCGAAGACCGAGGGACACACTATCCATCGCTGGTCGCCGCTGTCATGCCGGCCTGCAAAAATTTGGATATGCACAGGCTGATCCCGAAACGCGACCCGCAGAAGCGAATCACTATGACGGGTTTTTCGCCATATAAATGATGATTGCGACCCAGTCAGGCGGTAAAGCCCTACCACCACGCTTTCGCCATTGCCTCGTTCGTTAATCAGCAGGGTGCACCACATGCAGGTGAGGTTGGCTTGGGTGTCTCAAGTCTTATGATGTTATTCGACACCCCGAAAATAGTGTTCAATAGTGTTCTCAATTTCAACCCTATGTTAAATGACGACGTGAGATGGTAAACACGCTAAATCTAAAGACGATCTGACTCTCAGGTGCAGCTATGGGAACACACCAAAAGGTGCTTTCTGCAGGTCTGCAAAAGCAGACATTTTGCCGTGTTACAATAAAAAAACAATAAATAAAAAACAAACCTAAATTTATTATTATATGCCTAAATAAGGCATTTGACTAAAATGTCATCTATGACCCAATGAACGCCCCTGTTAAAATCGATTCTCCAAGTCTCTGATTTATTAACCTGGACAAATAAATATAAACCTTTATATCAAAATCATATAAACAGCCATTTCGCCATTGCCTCGTTCGTTATTCAGCAGCGTGCACCACGTGCAGGTGAGGTTGGCTTGGATGTCTCAAGTCTTCGATGTTATTCGACATCCCTTACACCCCGTTATTCGATACCCTTTACTGGTTCTTCTCGATGACTGGGTTGTTTATCTGACCCGTTTCTTGATTTTGATTTTGAATAATTGATAAAAGTGTATTTGAAAAGTCTAAAATACTATTTACTATTGATGACAAGATAATATTATGCTAATCCCTAAAATTGATTACAGAACTGGTAGGAATTTGTTGTATGTGAAATGTGATCATGAATTATCATATCGTAGAATACTGCGAGTGTTTAACCTTTCACCTGGTTTATGTGTACCAAACATGTTACTGGGATACTATTAGATAAAACATCACATTTAAAAACCTTTCCGTGGCGTACACTTTTTAATACTTTAATGCTGAAATTAAGTCTGAAGTTAATTTTTTTTAACTATAATGTTCTGAAAAATGTGTATAGATTAAAATGTAAACAGTGCTCTCAGCTTATGAATGCTTTTAATGCTAGAAATATCATATTCGTGTTTTAGACGTTTTATCACGGATACTCATTTTACTGACCATAACCCTAAACAGCTAACTAATATTTACGCTAATATACATTATTATAGTAATAAAAGTATGTTTAAATACTTGTCCAACAATCACTCTTAAACTGCTTTCACTGAAATTTATTACAGAAGTCAATTATATTGTAAAACAGAAGTAAAATAGCCCCAGGACTCAATTGTCACGTGGAATAGGAATAGAACAGTTTTTTTTTGGCTAATTAAAATAATATATATTTTTGTAATAACTTTAGCTACTAATCTAAATCTAATTGAACCTCAGAAGTGTTTTTCTTTTATTATTTTAGAGTAGTAAATCCTCTGGCAACAGATAGAGTCCTTATCTAAGTTAATAATATTTACAGTTTTCTAATGCTACGTTACATAATCCAAATTAGATCTAAAAACTTTAATTTAAAAATTTATAAATATAATAACTGAACTACAAATTATAAGAACCAAGGCAACTACACTTATTAAAAAGGAAATGATTGTTATTTATGTATGTATACGGGTATTCATATAATTCATTTAGTTTTAAATAAAAAGACTGCCTTGTAAATATGCTTTGTTTTAAAACGGTTTTAATAAATAATCTCTATCGCATAACTACTTGTACTGGAGGACATTCCTTACCATGTGTTCGCATTCCTACCGGATATTATGTAACAATGGCGGAATGAACCATACAAATCCTCCTTCTCTGTTATTTGCTGCGTGATATATTTTTCTGTATTATCCACAACAGCCAATTACTTTTAATCACTAAATCGTATTACAAGAAATTATTTTTAAGTTAGAATTGAATAAAGTCGATGCAATGATAAAGAGATATGACTTTAAGATTTTTGGCTGTATACGTTTTCCTAACACATTCACGTAATGTTTTCTAAGAAACATCTAATAGTTGTATATACGTTTTTTTTATGTCATGGGAGGCAAACTAACAGGTGGGTCACTCATGTTAAGTGATCACCACCGTCCATAGACCCTAACAATAACAGGGGAGTCGAAAGTACTTATCATAAATTATTTTTAAATTTGTACGTGAACAAGCCTTAGTCTAAATTTTAATTAAGGCTAGACTGGAGTTGGTACCTATTAAAAATATAACACAATCTATATATGTATGTATTATATGTTCAAAGGGAAAAACATAAGAAAAACTTAATACAAATTACTTACGAAATTTCTAGATGAACAATGTTATCTGTTATGCATCTCTCTCTTATGCATGCAAGATCGCGTGACAAACGAGTTCATTCTGAGTGAGGCACAGCTTCCTAGTATAACCGCTATTTTCAAAGAGAGACGACTGCGTTGGTTAGGACTAAATGGCTGCAATCAACATCACAAGCAGCCAATGGGAGCTAGCCATGGACCGTGCCAAACGGTGTCGCCTAATTCACGAAGGGCAATCCAAGCATGATACGACCTGGTTGCGGCAACTAGTAGAAAAACGCATGAGGCATCACGAGCTGACCTCCTACCCCCATCCCCCTGGAAACTTTATATTAAACAAGCCGTGCCCGCGACTTCGTCCACGTAGAACTTGATGCACAAAACAATGACTAATAAAGTCATCTGAACGTATTTAGTCCATTGGCTTATCTACTTTTCTCTCATACTTCAGACGCGGCGCCATTAAAACTACAATAACTTTCGATAGACTGGACCGATTTTAATGAAACAAACTAAGTTACTCCCGAGGATATGCTTTATGATTTTCTTATTATTTTATTGTGAACCCAGTACTTTAACAGTGTTGCGCGTTCATAGAAACAGACAGATAGACAGACATTTCTAAAAATGATTGAAATGTATTATATTACTTATTCCTACATACCTTTTTTTTTACATGGGGAGATCCCTAACATATTCCCATCCCGTCGGGCAGCTGAGGATGGGTTATGTCCGATTTGCACCGACTAAAACCCCATGGTGCCTTCATATACCTTTTTAGGTGGGGGAGCAGGGACTGCCAGCTGGCACTGCGTCTGGTCCCCCGACAGGTGTAAGCCCCTCAAGAGGCCCTGACTGCGGTCTGAGGGGTCAGAGATGGTAGACCCCTCAAAGGGGGAGTGAGTGTTAGACCCCCTGACGAACTGTGGGAGTCGCATCGGCACAATGCGCCTCCACCACATGGGTCGAGAATATCATGAACTACATTTTTTTTACTTTCTTCCGTTATCCTGGAGAATCCCTTGTGTTTTATGAGATAAAAAGTATCCTAAATGTAATTTCGTAATATTTATCACTGTGCCAAGTTTCGTCAAAATCGGTTCAGTACTTTCAGAGTGATGCGCGTTCACAGGGACAGACAGACAGACAGACAAAAATTTTAAAAGGGTTATTTTTGGCTTCTATATCGACAACAAAGCCTACCCCCATCAAAATTTTCAAAAAATATTTAATGTACAGATTTGGCCCTGCTACAGTTTTATTATAATATAGAAGTCAATTATATTGTAAAACAGAAGTAAAATAGCCCCAGGACTCAATTGTCACGTGGAATAGGAATAGAACAGTTTTTTTTTGGCTAATTAAAATAATATATATTTTTGTAATAACTTTAGATACTAATCTAAATCTAATTGAACCTCAGAAGTGTTTTTCTTTTATTATTTTAGAGTAGTAAATCCTCTGGCAACAGATAGAGTCCTTATCTAAGTTAATAATATTTACAGTTTTCTAATGCTACGTTACATAATCCAAATTAGATCTAAAAACTTTAATTTAAAAATTTATAAATATAATAACTGAACTACAAATTATAAGAACCAAGGCAACTACACTTATTAAAAAGGAAATGATTGTTATTTATGTATGTATATGGGTATTCATATAATTCATTTAGTTTTAAATAAAAAGACTGCCTTGTAAATATGCTTTGTTTTAAAACGGTTTTAATAAATAATCTCTATCGCATAACTACTTGTACTGGAGGACATTCCTTACCATGTGTTCGCATTCCTACCGGATATTATGTAACAATGGCGGAATGAACCATACAAATCCTCCTTCTCTGTTATTTGCTGCGTGATATATTTTTCTGTATTATCCACAACAGCCAATTACTTTTAATCACTAAATCGTATTACAAGAAATTATTTTTAAGTTAGAATTGAATAAAGTCGATGCAATGATAAAGAGATATGACTTTAAGATTTTTGGCTGTATACGTTTTCCTAACACATTCACGTAATGTTTTCTAAGAAACATCTAATAGTTGTATATACGTTTTTTTTATGTCATGGGAGGCAAACTAACAGGTGGGTCACTCATGTTAAGTGATCACCACCGTCCATAGACCCTAACAATAACAGGGGAGTCGAAAGTACTTATCATAAATTATTTTTAAATTTGTACGTGAACAAGCCTTAGTCTAAATTTTAATTAAGGCTAGACTGGAGTTGGTACCTATTAAAAATATAACACAATCTATATATGTATGTATTATATGTTCAAAGGGAAAAACATAAGAAAAACTTAATACAAATTACTTACGAAATTTCTAGATGAACAATGTTATCTGTTATGCATCTCTCTCTTATGCATGCAAGATCGCGTGACAAACGAGTTCATTCTGAGTGAGGCACAGCTTCCTAGTATAACCGCTATTTTCAAAGAGAGACGACTGCGTTGGTTAGGACTAAATGGCTGCAATCAACATCACAAGCAGCCAATGGGAGCTAGCCATGGACCGTGCCAAACGGTGTCGCCTAATTCACGAAGGGCAATCCAAGCATGATACGACCTGGTTGCGGCAACTAGTAGAAAAACGCATGAGGCATCACGAGCTGACCTCCTACCCCCATCCCCCTGGGGATACAGATGTACCTACTTGCCGAATTTGCAGCTGAACGTTCCGTTCCCGGATCGGTCTTCTCAGCCACCTACGAAAGTGCCACCAGAATGCCACTGGAATGATCTGTTACAATAATTCTTCAAAGAAACGCAACACAATTTAGTGTTCTACTGTTCATCCTAAGTAATATTATAAATGCGAGTATGAGTCTGTTTGTCACGCATTAATCAGTACAGAACAATACAGAAGTTTTGAAGGTGGTAGAAGCCACGCTGTAGCTATTACTAGTTTCAGCATGAATGGGTCGGCTCGCCCGTGTATGTCAAAAGTAGGCAAACGAACAGGTGGTTCACCTGATGTTAAGTGATCACCACCGTCCATAGACACTAGCAACACCAAGGGAGTCGCAAGTGCGTTGCCAGCCTGTATATGAGGGAGGGGTAGGAAAAGGAGAAAGGAAAGGGGGGAAGGAGATGGACCTCCGGTGCTCTCACTGACCGAACGAAACGAAACAATGCAAGCACCGTTACTTCACGTCGGTGTTCTGTGGGTCGGGTGGTACTACCCCGGGCGAGCCGACCCATTCATGCTGAAACTAGTAATAGCTACAGCGTGGCTTCTACCACCTTCAAAACTTCTGTATTGTTCTGTACTGATTAATGCGTGACAAACAGACTCATACTCGCATTTATAATATTACTTAGGATGAACAGTAGAACACTAAATTGTGTTGCGTTTCTTTGAAGAATTATTGTATAACTGGCTGTGTCCGCGTGGAACCGTATGTAAAACACAGTGATCAATAAAGTCACGTGAATGTAATAAGTCCATTTACTTATCTACTTTTTTCTCGTACAGACAGACAGACAGGCAGACATTTCTAAAAATGATTGAAATGTATTTTATTACTTATACTTAGGCACTTGCACCAATGTTTTTATTAAAATCGAAAAAGTACAGACACTTTTTACATTCTTATTATATGTATAGATTAAATTAAATAAAGTTGATAAAAAGTTGCCAAGTATTAAATCACATTTCTGTAAATTATTCCAGTAACCGGTGCCGTGGACGCGCAGTCCGTACTGAATCATATTTATGTTTGTTTGAATTAACGTAAAAAAACATTATTACATAATATAATGGTTAATCAAGGGAAAGTAATTACGGCAATAATGTTGCTTTATCCTAATATGAATCATTACAACTGGCTTCCTGGCGCTGACATAAACGGAGAATCATGTCATGCCTACCGTATTACCTTTATGGGGATGCATACCAGATCCATGTAACTCGTAACATAACATAGCTTCACCGCGATTCCTATCGACCGTGTTAGTAATAGTTACATTGATTGATCGGTTAATACCAAAAGTAGTATAAAATTCGCAATTGAATATTTTTTTTAGTATAAATGCAAACATTCAGCATTTTAGTAGTTCTACTATCAAAATGCTGGTGTATAAAAACTATAATTGAATTTTTTTTTATTCTTGTGCTGATTTATCTTTGGGCTGTCTTTAATTTTGTTAATATTTATTTGTAAGTTTTCGATTCAGCTAAGCCCCTATACGAAAATGTGATGATACTGTTCACTTCACATATCAGTTCACTTTCCGCCAGTAAATGTCCCGCCAAAATCGGTTCAATAGTGTTTCGCAGGATAACCGGTGAAAATTATATTGATGTTCCAAAGGAACTGTGCATCTTATCTATACTAATATTATAAAGAGGTAAAGTTTGTGACGTTTTAAGGGGTAATCTCAGGAACTACTGGTCCGATTTGGAAAATTCTTTCAGAGTTATATAGCTCATTCATCAGGGAAGGTTATAGGTTATATAATTATCATGCTAAGACTCATAGGAGCGGAGCAGCAATGAAGAACGTTGCAAAATCGGGGAATTTTGCTTTTCATAGCTTCCGCTGCGTTCGCAAAATAACCATTCCACGCGTACGAAGTTGCGGGCAGAAGCTATTAACTAATTATATTATTTATACTAATATCATAAAGAGGTAAAATTTGTGAGGTTGTAGAGGGTAACATCTGGGGAGTCTGAGAAAAAATGGTAAAACGTTTCTTACGAACGCTGCCTTAACGATAGGAGATATATGATTGACTTCTCTAATATGATTGACTTCTAGAGAAAAGTTGTAGCTTGATAGTGCCTATTACCGCCCAACGCAGTGGGCACGGGTCAGCTAGTCATATATAAAAATAATGTACCATCATATTTGGGTCCATGCGTTTTTTATGGTGCCGAGTTGTTGAAACTTTACGTAGTTGTTGTTAATATCTTAATTATAGTTGTTAATGTTGTGATGTAGTAAAAAATCAATCAATAAAAGGCCAATCGAACAAAAAAAAAACGAATTTTTTTAATAATAAAATGACTTTCCACTTAGTTTCAATCAAAGTCTTTAGTAATCGGAAATTGAATATAATTTAGTATTTTATACTAAATGTAAATAAAGCCTTTTACAATACGCCTAATTGTAATACTCTAATAGCACCTACAATAAAATATGACGTGGCAAATAAACGTACAAATTCTTTGTCCTTGTGAGTGAATGGAAACAAAGACCGAGAAAAATGTGTTCCCAAATAAAAATAAACACGAAGGACTCATTGAATATTCGTAATAATGCGAAACAATCGAAAAGTGTTCAGGGGGGTGTTGTGTCACGCCGCACGCCGTGCCTGTCAACTCGACACCACGGCGTTGAGGCCCCCGACATCTAGGGGGCGGTAAGGGGGGCGGATTCTGTAAACTTTTTGATTAATTACATTTCGCTCGCCGTAGAAATATTGCCACATTCCAGGTAGGTAAAAGTTGGACAAGAATGGCTAGAGTTGGTAACGGATAGAACTGACGATTCGTAAGCATACACGAAACCGAGATGTGGCTCTGGCACCGCACATTTAGTATCGCGCTCCGACTTTTAAAACTGGAACGATACAGAGAAGATTAGCATGGCCCCTGCGCAAGGATGACACGCAAAATCGTGAAGCGTTCTACATTTTTGGCCCATCTCCCCTCCCCTCTCCGTCTCCCTCTCCCTCCTCTAACCCTTTCCCCAAAGGGTATCAACGCACTTGCGACCTCTCTGGTGTTGTTAGTGTCCATGGACGGTGGTGATCACTTAACATCAGGTGACCCACCTGTTCGTTTACCACGTATGATATAAAGAAAAAAAAAGACTTTACGCCTTGCCACTCCATCTCGTGAGGACCATAATGAGGTCGCATCAATAGACATTATGATTTAACACGACACAAAATAGCTAAAGTGGTGACCCCAATGTGATGGAGTGGTGTAAACGACTAACTCTATAGTGGACAGTCGTATCGCACTACTAAATGTGTGGCGCCACAAAGGGAATGGAAGGCGTCATTACAGAGACGGCACAAGATGCATCAATCTATTCTCTCACTATAGATGGTACCACCATGAGAGCTTTTATAATATTCATTTTCCAACGATGTTCTTCGGCAAATTGCTTTAGTAACATCAACGATTCATTGTAAATTACTATATATATATAACCTACTGATCTGATATATAATAAAACTTATTAACTTAAAATAATATGATTCTTTCAAATGTAGGGTGATATTAGCCGTGTTCTCAATTCTACATACTTGGTATCTAAATTACATAACAATAGATATACGTTAATATATATCTACATATACTAATTTATATGGCATTCGATTGAACGGTATAGAAATTGATATTTTGCAGTGTCATCTAGCGGAGTTTAATAGTTAATTTAATTTTTTATCACGATCTATCAAACGATGTTGAAATTTCAATGGTGGTAGAGCCAGACTGGAACTATTACTGGTTTCAGCATGCATGGGTCGGCTCGTCCGGGGTAGTACCACTCTCTCACAGAACACCGACGTGAAGTAACAGTGCTTGCATTTTGCGTTTCGTTCGGTCAGTGAGAGCGCCGGAGACCCATCTCCCCTTCCCTCTCTTCTCTCCTCTCCCTCCCCTAACCCTTCCCCCCAAATGGTGGCAACACACTTGTGACTCCTCTGTTGTTGTTAGTGTCCATGGACGGTGGTGATCACTTAACATCAGGTGACCCACCTGTTCGTTTACCACGTATGATATAAAGAAAAAAAAAGACTTTACGCCTTGCCACTCCATCTCGTGAGGACCATAATGAGGTCGCATCAATAGACATTATGATTTAACACGACACAAAATAGCTAAAGTGGTGACCCCAATGTGATGGAGTGGTGTAAACGACTAACTCTATAGTGGACAGTCGTATCGCACTACTAAATGTGTGGCGCCACAAAGGGAATGGAAGGCGTCATTACAGAGACGGCACAAGATGCATCAATCTATTATCTCACTATAGATGGTAGCACCATGAGAGCTTTTATAATATTCATTTTCCAACGATGTTCTTCGGCAAATTGCTTTAGTAACATCAACGATTCATTGTAAATTACTATATATATATAACCTACTGATCTGATATATAATAAAACTTATTAACTTAAAATAATATGATTCTTTCAAATGTAGGGTGATATTAGCCGTCTATTTTCGGGGTGTAACGGGTGTCGAATAATATTTAAGACTCGAGACACTCAAGCCAACCTCACCTGCGCGCGGTGCACCCTGCTGATTAAATTATTCGACACCCGTTACACCCCGAAAATAGTGTTTGACCACAATTTCAACCCTATGAAATGGGTGACGACGTGAGATGGTAAACACGCTAAATCTAAAGACGGTCTGACTCTCAGGTGCAGCTGTCGGAACACACCAACATGTGTTTGACGAAAGATTTTAAAATTGAGGTTGGTTAATTTTAACGATTTATGGCCTTTATAATATTTGCATTAACTAAAATTATATATTTTTTTTTTTTTTTGGTTTTTGGATTGTACTGTTCTTACCATCA
>MU162407.1:13983-25576 GCA_015888305.1 Antheraea pernyi
TTTTATGAATCGGGTGCACTAAAGCGCTCTTCCAGATATTAGGGACAAGGCCTGCGGAATATGAGCGCTGAAAAAGATGTGGAAAAACCGGAGCTAGTTCCGGAGCACATGTCCTAAGCACAATTGCGGGGATTCGGTCTGGCCCACTTGACTTTGAGATATCCAAAGAGAAGAGTGCATTGCGTACAGCTCTTTGCGAAAACCGAATATTAGACATCGAGCTTTCGCAACGTGGTAATGCAGGTGGTAGCTTCCCTTTGCAATCGAGAGTCGAGTTGGACGCAAAAAGGCAACTGAGAAGATCGGCCTTGTCTTTAGCGTCATGGGCCAACGACTCGTCTTCCCTCCGCAAAGATGGAAAGGATGGTCGACAGAAATTTCCAAGGACAGCTTTGGCTAGAGACCAAAACGTCCGTGTTTCCGATGGACACACACACACCCTATACACAGAACCACAGCGTTCAGGGGTTCTTTATGCAACTACTCGTTGCTGGAATAATATCCCACCTCCATGTAGATATAGGAAAAATAAGAACAGTTTTAAACATATATTGCAGCAGTGTTTGTTACAAAATCAAAACCAATAATAATAATAGCGTTAATTTTATGAGTGGTTCCAATTTAGTAGACATACAATTTAAACTTACCTTTGTATGTATTTGTATATGTATTTGCTTGTATTTATTATTTATTATGTTTGTATTATTATTATTATTTTTTATTCTCAGGCTTATGGTGGTCACTGTGCAACCAAGGTAGTGAATAGCTTTTTGGACAGGCACATTTGTAATATTTTTATCTTTTTTTTTGTAATTATATTTGTATCTTTTTTTTTTAGATGTTTACTTTTTGTTATTGTTAGCTGTTTACATATATAAGTTCTGTTATATTTATTGTCAATACACCGACTACACGTCCGTACGTTACTTAGGGTCTCCATTGATAATCAGCGCTGCAGTACCACCCTAGTTGTGCTGCAGCACTTTGCTGAATGGAGGTACCTTTGTCGGATATTCTAATAAGCTATGTATATGTTCATCTTGTTGTTTTGATGTTATCCAGCAATAAAGACATATTCTTTCTTTCTTTCTTCTTTACTTGGCGCAAATTTTTACAGTGGAACTGTTTTTGTTCGGTTATTTTAATCGTAGATTCACAAACCTGAACCCAACTACTTTAAAGACTAAACAATATTTAGCAAACAAATGTTATCAAATATCGAAATAACACACGTACTGATAGAACTCTAATTGAGATTCATCTTCTGAGATGTAATGTAGCTATTATCCAGGTTTATGTTTTAGGAAAAAATCTTGTCACCTTTGTTTAGCAAACATTTTTGATACAATAAAATAACTGTAAAAACATAAGTGACAGATTTGTTTACACGTATTAATATGTGATTGATAATTACGCATAGAAATGTCATGTAGCCGTAGCTCGGTTATAACGTACTGGACTTTATATTGTTCGACGGGGCCGACGGTTCGAAACACAGCGATCATTTTTTTGGTATTTTTTTTTAAGTAGCATAGGAAAATATAGCTAATTTTTTTATATAATCTGTCTGCTATATATAGCACAAAGAAAATTTACCAAAATCCGTCAAGAATATCATGAACTACATTTTTTTTACTTTCGTCCGTTATCTTACCATCGGGCACGGTGTAGTCATTTTGCCGTGCTACAATAAAATAAAAATTAGTTGCCTGTAAAGGCGCAGACAAAGTTTAAGATTTAACTTCTTCAGATACATCTCGGGCAAATAAAATCAAAGGTTTTTTTTACAGCAAGACGTGGTAAGGGCCAATCGTGCCAAGCGGAAGTGCAAAGTAACGTCCACTATAATATTTAACTATGGATTTCCGCAAAGTAACACCTCCAATCAGATGATCAAGGAAACCTGGGAAGTAAATTTGAAGTAGGTTTTTATCTTAGATCACAACGTCATTTAATATCATGTGAGATTGTGGTTAAACGTCATAACCTATACAATAGAATATGATTCACGCATCCTTAAATCTTTATCTGGATATATTGTGTCAAGGCGACAACCCTACCACGTACGTCCAAGAGAGAGGGTGGAATATATTGAATATATTGCGCGGGAGGGGGTTGCGCGGACGCATGAGGGTGGTTCGGCGCCTCACTCATTATTGCATCGCTCGCCAATGAGCACGTATATATTGTATATCTTTACAGAATTAAAAAATATGAAACATAAAAGTTACATCATTCCAAAAAAACACCTTTATGGCTCACATCCTGAAAAACATATTTTTTTATTTTTTACATCATATTGATAATATTTGTAAATCAAATTGGTCTCAAATCTATAAAATGATTATTTTTGTTACAAAGTAAATTTTGTTCATATTTAATATATAAAATACTGAATATGTTAACAGAAGCCGTGTTTACCCGCTTCCCGGCGGCTTGAATCATCGCGGCCGGGAGCAGTCACATCGCGCGGAGAGAGACCGACCGGCGCCGCGCCGCCGACTCTCGGAGGCCGCCCACAGTATTCGGCAGTGCTCAGCTCTCAGTGTGTCGCGCGCCCTGCTCCGCGTCGGTTGTGTATTCTTTGTGTTCTCGTCGCTCAAACTCGAGCCGCGATCTCTGCCTCTTGGTCATACTCAACTTTTATATCGATAAGCTTTTTAACCCGCATTAATATAATACAAATCGAGTGACTCTAGTGTGTTTGTGTACGTGCGTGAGTGTGTGTGTTGTGTGTGATGCTGCAACATATCATGTGTGTGGGGCACAACGCTTGCGGCAGGTGAGGGTTGCGCATGGGGCACGTGGTGCTGGCCCTGCTGGCGGCGGCGCTGGCAGTGACCGCAGCCTCGTGCCCGAGTGGCGGCACTGGCACAGGTACGGCTATGGACACGGGTGATGGTGCGGAAGCCGGCGTATGCCAGTGCAGCGAGGGCGGCACGCGGATGGAATGTCGAGCCTCGGGGCTATACCAGCTCCCGCCGCTGCATGAAAACTTGATTTTCCTGTGAGTGTTCCATGAAGTTCTTAGTCTAAATTACGTCCCTAGTTACGGAAACCCCATAAACGCAATACAATTAGCAGGCTAAGCAATGTTATTTTCATATTATATGTTATAAATATATAATAAATGATATTCAATTAAGAATAATTGTGATACATTATACGTAGAGTTGTGAGCAGCTGGCAGTGAGATAGGTGCGCGTTGAAATCTTTTTGTTGACGCTCAGTGTATTCGTGTTCAGCGCGTCCCGCGTCGTACTACCACTTCTCCTAATATTAAGCAGCTACAATACTTATAAAAAAACGATTTCAGTAAAGGTTGTTTATGATGTGTTATGTGTGTGATGTGTAATATATATATTGTATAAAGTTTTTATTATCGTTTAACTATATACATAAAACATATTTAAAATAAAAAATGTCTCAATTAGCGTGTTCGGAGACCGCGTTCATTGACGTAAATTCGAATCCTTACGAATGAGCCGGAGCTTTCGGACAGCATCGTGATGAAATCACAGCATGGTGTTAGGGCATTTTCTAAGCTCATCGTATTCCGGCAGGTGCAATTGGGAGCCAGTTCCCCTCTACTTTTACCGGTTTATCATCTTAACCTCATCGTTAATTAACATCAGGTAAGATTGTCTACAATGCTAAAAGCTATAAAGTATAAAAAACATACATTCCATAGTTTTTTTACTATTTGCTTTTTAGAGTCTCCTGTGTCAGTTTTTCTACTCTTATTTGTCTTCTCCAGTAAGAGCATAATTTGTTTAATCTTTACAATAAACATACCTTCATGAGTAGAATAAACTTCAAAATCTTTTAGAATAGAATTGTCAGTTAGTACCTCAGCCGGTATTTCATTATGTGTAATAACATGAAATATAATACCTGTGAAGTAATGACAATTTGTACTCGCGTAGTATATGATCCTTCAATGTAAACTTTATTTTCGACTATCCTTTTAAGGAATGTTGTTGATTCTGTGTCATTATCCTTATAAGATTCTTTATTCTTCTTAAATTGACTAGTACCTACCAATAAGACACCATATATCATTTCTATTAAACTTCACGTAGGCTTATCTTCTATTGAACATTTTATACTTTAAACATTTCTTTTTAATATTAATTTTATTTAGATGCGAGTCTCTTGTGAATAGCCGCACTCTTAACTTTGGCCAAGATCACCTCCTTCAGAGACTTTTTGTAATGTTTAACTATTGCCACTGTTGAACGTAATTTTATAATAGTGTGTATTGTCGTTCAGAGATGGCGCTGTCACGTTTCTGAACTTGCTATCGATAAATGTTTGTCTTTAGACATAGTCATTTGTGTATAATAATAAATCACTGATTTCTGCAAGTACCCACAGTCGCGTTTTATTTATATTCACCTTCCATAGTGCCTCCAGTGAGAAAAGTCAAACTAGTGCAAAGTTTCATAAAGTGAGTACTGAAGTAGTACAGATACTTTTCTTAAAAAATCACGCCTGGTTTCAATGAACAATTTTAAAGTGGCGCTTTTCAAGGTTAATCATTACGTAGCTGCTTATCATGGGAACGCCGCACGGTCGTACAAAGGCAAGCGGGGTCAAGGTGCGGGACGCGGGCCGTACTGGGTGGCAGGGTGTGATTCATTCGTTTCCGTATTTATTACACCAGATCGTTTTTGCGTAAATCACTTGATGTTGAGTGTATATTACTTTTGCGTTACTCGACTATCTTTTAGAATTAGAATCGACTACTGATTATCATGTAAAAATATTGCTGTCGACTAACCAGTCGATCTGCATACATAAAGATTAATGCCGAAAAGTCGTGGGTGATTGCTAGTACGTAATATGTTGTTAATATGAAACATGATTCTATATCCTTAAAATGGCCTACGAATCCAAAAAATATATACTATATTGACGATTGAATGGGAAAACTAAGTGCGTTTACATAAGAACTTCATAAAAATTTAGCAAAGCTCGAACAATATCATAACGAAATATTTTAGAAGCAACATAATAAGATTTTGTAATATAAAAATGCAAATGATTCTAGCGAATGGAATTCTGAATGACAAATAACAACTTAAGTGTAATAAAGTTTTCATCATTTAAAAGTTTCTCCCTGTCCCTTTGTTTGGTCCCTGGACAATATTTTTTGAAGTCTTTTGTAAGCTTGCTCTTTTTATTGAATTGCGTAAAAAGACTATAATATGCTGCATCTATATATGCATAATTACAGCTTGAATGTAAATAAAAATTTGTATTTTATTCTATAAGCTCATACTTAAGTCTACTACATAATCTTAATTAGCAATTTTAAAGCTGTTTCTTAACAACTTCTGGTAGCGATTTCCTTTTATTGAATTACAAGTGAGTTGATATAACGCTGGTCTAGTGGTTGGGAAACCGCGGTTTGCGAGCTGCATGTAGTTCTTTCTCTCCTTCACTGTGGCACTTCCAAAAAATGTTTAGGACAGACACGAAATATTATTTATTAACCTGCACTGTGAGGTACAAGTTGTTTTTGAATCACAATTCTAGAGAAAAGGGGCACATTTTTAGAAAGCAGTCACAATACGGCTGGTCGCTCGCAAAATATAAATAGCTAGCCGACCCGTGCCCACTTCGTTGAGCGGTAATAGGCATTATCAAGCTAAAACTTTTCTATAGAACTCAATCATATATCAATCTCATCGTTAAGGCAGCGTTCGTAAGAAACGTTTTCGTTCGACCATTTTTTCATATTACCACCTACAACCTCACAAACTTTACCTCTTTATAATATTATTATAGATAATATAATTAGTTAATAGCTTCTGCCGGCGACTTCATACGCGTGGAATAGTTATTTTGGGCTAAGTGCAACGGAATCTCTCAAAAGGAAAAAAAGCCCCGATTTTAAAACATTTTTCATTGTTGTTTCGCTCCTATTAGTCTTAGCGTGACACTCACAAATAACGTGGCTTTCTATTGGTAAAAGAATTTTCAAAAACCGTTTAGTAGTTCCTGAGATTACCCCCTACAACGTCACAACGTCACAAACTTTACCTCTTTATAATATTAGTATAGATTTAGCAAGGACAAGCTCGAAAGTGTACTTTTAACCCTAAGAATACCCCAAGTTTAGTACGAAGAGACTACGACATATAATGCTTTGTGACAATCTTCGTATATGTCCATTCGATCTTTTGAGCTTGATGGAGAAGGAGGCTGTTATCAAATCGTTCGATAATTTTGTCAAGTATGTGATTGGTAATCTGAAGACATTTAACCGACTTTGAAAAATACCGTGAATTTCTGACTTGCATCTAAATCATTTATGGCAAATCTTGGTGATTTTTATATAATGCTCATGCAACACGTCAAGTAAAAAGAGAAGTGAACCATTTCAAATGGCGATCACCCCTCTCCACCTTTATATTACTAATTCCAAAACATATCTGTGAGAAACCGACAAAACCGAAAAAAAAGTTATTGTCATAAATAAATTTGTACTCGGACAAAGCTTAAGTTTTAAAATAACTCCTTAAATGCATTCTATTTTTGTATTGTTTATATTTGGCACTTTTGGATGATTAGTTTGCCGATTACTGGTCTAGACTATTCGATCGTTTAACCTTTTTTCATACTATCAACTTTTTATGTTACTATCCGTCATACTTCACGCTCATTACGATTACCAATCTATAATATTACTTTACTTTTTTAACATTATTAATTTACATTTTTAACAAGAAAAAACCCCAATAATGCTGAAACTATATTTATATTTTTTTATAGTAACACGGCCAAATGACTGCACTATGCCTGATGGTAACCACAGTACAATCCAAAAACAATGGCGACCATCGAGTGACACACTATCCGTCACCGGTCGCCGCTGCCATGCCTGCGAAAAACTGGATATGCACAGGCTGATCCCGAAACGCGACCAGCAGAAGCTAATCACTATGACGGGCTTTTTCGCTGTATACATGGTGGTTGCGACCCAGTCAGGCTGTAGAACCCTACCACCCCGCTTTCGCCATTGCCTCGTTCGTTATTCAGCAGAGTGCACCACGCGCAGGTGAGGTTGTTTATAACGTTATTAGGTTATATCTCTATCAACTGCATTTTAAGATGAGTAGAAATACACATTATGACGTCACAGGCATTCGGGTCTTTTCGAAAACGGTCGATGCGTCCTCGGTACAGTATTCAAATGTTTATTTTCAATTTAATTTTTTTACGAATAATTTTATTTATTGTAAAATAAATCAAACCCAGCCCACGAGAAATCCGTTTAAATCGATTTATGTCAGACAATAAACGTATAAAGAAGGTTTTCTTAATTTATTGCACTCAATTTTCCATTATAAAAATATTTATCTTATATAACAATGTTTTATTTATAAGAACCGTCTATTGCAATAATTTAATACTGTAAGTGAAGATATATACCGAGAGAGACAAAATAAATCGTCTTTTCGTAGAACCAAATTATCCACACTCACTCACAGATGTAACCATACAAATCGCATGATTGGAACGTTTGGCTTCCATTGATTACTAACACGTTGTTTGTTGCTGACAGTCTCTTTATTTCTTCCCAAAATAATTTGCCGAAAATCAATTCGACCAAATAATTAATTAAGTGATTCCGCTTTGTTTCTAAAACTGTATGTCTTCAATATATTTAACTTCATATGTACGGTTACGTACATTGTATGGCGAACTACTTATTATGTGCGCATCAGCACAGTTGAATTAAAATGATATTTATTAAATACTTGAATTGCACAACAGCACCACTGTAACAGATTAAATAACATAACTGTGAAATAACAAGCAACTTTATTCTCACAAACGGGCACTTCAAGAACATAATGCAAGGCAAGGACTTGCTCCTCACCGCTACATCATGTGATCACAATACTGACGTTTAAATTGTAACCAGTGATCGTATAGTGACTGAAATTCGACTGTAATGCAATAATTTTTTAAGTTTCAATATTACGGAATAAAACGAGCGAGACTTACAGTAGTCGCCTATGATGTGTATATTATATTACACATGACTTACATCAAATTGAGATGAAATATATGTGAAGTCAATTTATTCATCATATTATTGCTCGAATATATTCTAAGTATGAAAATATATGTAATTCTAAATTAAGGAGCGCGCTTACTCTATTCATTATATTATTGCTCGAATATATTCTAAGTATGAAAATATATGTAATTCTAAATTAAGGAGCGCGCTTACTCTATTCATTATATTATTGCTCGAATATATTCTAAGTATGAAAATATATGTAATTCTAAATTAAGGAGCGCGCTTACTCTATTCATTATATTATTGCTCGAATATATTCTAAGTATGAAAATATATGTAATTCTAAATTAAGGAGCGCGCTTACTCTATTCATTATATTATTGCTCGAATATATTCTAAGTATGAAAATATATGTAATTCTAAATTAAGGAGCGCGCTTACTCTATTCATTATATTATTGCTCGAATATATTCTAAGTATGAAAATATATGTAATTCTAAATTAAGGAGCGCGCTTACTCTATTCATTATATTATTGCTCGAATATATTCTAAGTATGAAAATATATGTAATTCTAAATTAAGGAGCGCGCTTACTCTATTCATTATATTATTGCTCGAATATATTCTAAGTATGAAAATATATGTCATTCTAAATTAAGGAGCGCGCTTACTCTATTCATTATATTATTGCTCGAATATATTCTAAGTATGAAAATATATGTCATTCTAAATTAAGGGGCGCGCTTACTCGCACAAATTTAATTCCCCGGTTTCATGTAACACATTTCCCTCCCTTTTCCAAAATCACTCCCACAAAAAATATCTACATAAATAATAATAAATAGCAACTGGGAGGAAAGATCATATCATTAAATTTGTAGTTTCTAAAGCTCTAAAGCTCCTCAATAGTTAGCCCATAAATAATAATAAACACGGGACGTTTGGCAGATGTGAAACGTCAAAATTGTTTTGTATAGGTAAGTCATATGCCTAAAAGAACAGATTACGACAGGAATCAGCTATGGCATAATGAAAAGATAAAGCATTACAAATTTGTTCCATAAAATAATGACTGTTTATTTATTTTATTACATAAATATTAATTTTTATTAAATACAAAATATAAAAATTCAACTAGACAAAGACGCGGTGTGTTTGGCGGCATTTATCAAAGGGCGTTGGCCGTCGGCGCGTGCTGTTTAACACTAGCATAACGAGGGGCCGACAGAACAAGTTGAATTTTATGATTATACAGATAAGGTTGCAAATGTTTTTGAGTATTTCGTTAATATTGCAAAGTTCGTGTTTTGCGTCGCCACGATGAGCCTAGTCAAAATCAGGTATACCCGCGCCTATAGATGTTTGATATCGAAAATCCGTTTACAAATAGACGGAGAAGATGATTACAACTGTTTCTTCTGCCTATATAGGTATAAATTCTTTGAAATCAAGAGTATTTGTAGCCGATCATCACCAAGGAATTCTATTGATCCCACTTTTGAATTATCTCACTTTATTTAATAATTTGTGAGTTTTCCGATCACCACTGAATTCAAAGTTGGTATGACAAATAGGTTTATGATAATCATGTTATTTAGGATGGAGCCTTTATTTGACAAGAGGATGATATTTTTATCACTGATATAATGTTTCATAACAATATAAAGCGAAATTATAAAAATAACATCAACAATATAAATCATTGTACATCGAATACACGTAAGCCCTTGGATTAACGAAAACGTATGAATATTTTGTTATCCTAATACTCTATTTTCGTTCGCATTCGAAGCAAAATCGGGTGGTATCGATTGATTGATGGTTTTGTTTTGTTCCTACTGTCATAAGTTTTTATCATAACTTAGTTATATATAAATATCGTCAATTGTTACTCATCTTCCATCAATAAATTTGTAAATCCAAAGTGGTTTATAGAAACGATATATTGGCTGAGTAATAAGTATATTACATTTTAGGATGCCAATGGTTTTTAGTTTCGGCGGCATGCAAATTTTACCAATCTTATTTGTTTTTCTATTTTAGTTTTGGCAACCATCGCGATTATCACGGCCATTGTGGAGTAATATTACAAATATCAATGTTCTAACAAGATGGTGGCCTCCTTGTTTGTACTGTCCAGGGAGTTTCAGTGGTATCTCAGAATTCATGATCCATGTTTCCCGTCCCATCCACTTCCCTTGTGCACAATAACCGAACTATATTACGTAAAATACAACCAATATTACAAAAATATGGAGTCAAATAACACAAGATTATGAATAAAATCCACTACATGACAAATTAAGATTCTGCTAAAAACTTCAAATACTATGGTTATAAATACGAATTAATTTAGACAAATAAATAACGGATAAAAGGATGCCGAAGACCGGGCAAAGTGGAGAAAGCTAAGTAGGAAAGCGGACCCTGGCACCAGGCCGGGATAACGCTAGGAAGAAGAAGAAGAAGAATAACGGAACCGATCACAATGAAATGTAGCCTAAAGATAAACTACAATCTAGTTTAAGATATGAGCTGCTTTTCAATTCTAATAAACAGAAAGACACGCATAAAAAATTGCGAAAAGAAATTACTTTTAAAGAAATCCCGGTTAAACAAATACATTTATATTCGAGGTCATACTAACTAGATACGAATAACGAATGTGTTATATAATGTCTCTATATAAATATTATAAAACAAAGTCGTTTCCCCAAACAAAGGTTTTCCTCAACCCTGGCTTTTACTCAAACGCCGTCATATGATGTATCAGTTTCACCATTCTTTCTCAACTTTATTATGGTATTTAACAAAAACTGTGACATAGTTTTAGCAACAAGACACTTTAGCATAATAGCATCATTTATCAAAGTAACCGCTCTGACCTATTTTGCTCTGTAATGAAATAAAAGTAGCAGTACTTGAGCGAACGATGTTTTCTCTGAACGTATTACTTGTTACATTGGGTTCTGTATGTTTGCTAATATCCTATTATTGTGGTGCCTTAAATGTGTATATCTGTAACCACATATGTTATTTTTGTGCTATCTTTGCAATTAGTAAATCTGGTATAAATATAGATAGTGTTTAAGTGCTTAGAATTTAAAGTTAATATTTACTCTTTAGTAAATCATCGGTTCTACAATGGGTTCATTACACTCAAGTTGATAAAGTGGTCATACTTCTCCTACTCTCGTTACTTATAATAAAATGATTTATTTTTGTGTATTTGAATGTAGTTACGTTTCGTGATATAAAAACTTCCTTTTCTTCTTTTAGCAATTAATTCTCGTTACTAAAGATTATTACTGCCATTATCAAGTGGGTAAATATTTCATATTTCTAAGTCAGCGAGTTCAGATCAACAACCTGTACTCTAGACCCACTGTAAGGCGCCTTCCCAAAGGAAGGTATGGGCATTTCATCACTTTAAATTACGAAGAACTAGTGATTTAAAACTGAGAAATTCACAGTTCTATATTTTCATACAGTGGTACTACGAAAAAATTTCACAGGTTCGAGTTTCCTCCGCCGCATTGTCGGGGCGTACCTCT
>MU162409.1:10523-23716 GCA_015888305.1 Antheraea pernyi
AAAAAAGTTAAATACGTATTAAATACTTGGTTTAAAAAGGTTTCGTAATAAATGCACCGCGCTCGCCCGAGGCAAGTTCGCGTTATCCTTTTTCGCAAGTCTAACCTAACGTAATCAAAGCGAGACAAAAGAGAAAGATGGCCAACCTTTAGCGAGCGTGGTCCATTTAATATGACACCTTTTTAAAGCCAGGGTTCAATACGTATTTAATTTTTTTGTAATAACACCGTCTAAAATACTGATACTGGCTCTCAAGTGGAATTGGAACACATGTATAGGTATTTGGCGACTAATTTTCAACTTGAGAGTAGTAGCTACCCAGTTGTATTAAAAAATCCCTACTACTATGCTATGGTTTCATCACTATGCTTTCATTCATCAAAAGCTTCGGCTCATTCGGAAGGATCCAAAACTACGTCGATCACCGCGTTGTTAGAATACGCTAACAAATGAAACATCAGCGCTTCTTTTAATTTTACTAACTTAGTATCATTATTTTAATTTTTTTTTATTTGGGTGGCAGACGAACTGGCGGTTCACCTGATGGTAAATGATATCCGTCGTCCATAGACAAGGGGAGTCGCAAGTGCGTTGCCATTCTGTGTTTGGTGGATGGGGGGAAGTGGGGAAGCGGGAAGTAGGAGAGGGAGTTGGGCCCTCGGCGCTCTCACTGACCGAACGAAACGCAACAATGCAAGCACTATAACTTTACGTCGATTTTCTGTGGGTCAGGTGGTACTACCGCGGGCAAGCCAACACATTTATGCTGAAACCAGTAATAGCTTTCGCGTGGCTCTACCACCTACATATATTAAGATTTTAGAGTAATTTTATGATAATCTTATATTTAATACACATATGTTTCTGATCAGGCCCAAAAAACTATGAAAGGAAATATATAAAAAGTATTTTTTCACAGCTTACTTCAAGATGTTTTTCTGGGAACTCAAGGTCATCGTCAATTTGCGGAATTTCTGGTGGTGCTTTTGCCAGTTCAGCCGGTACTTCAACGCGTATCTCATTTAGTCTGTCGCCTATTTGTTTCATTTTCGCAACTAAACGTACTTTGTGTTCTCGAAGCTCCAACACTTTTGCGTTGAAAACTCGTTTATTGTCATAGATCTAAAATGAAATTAATTTCGGCGGGTTTTATTATTATTTATTGCGCCTTGTTGCAAGGAACTAACATACAGTTACAAAGTTACAGTTAATTAATACAAAGTACACATAAAATTATAAGATAGAATGGATCACATAAATAATTATCCTGTGTGGAATTCAAACCCAAACTTTGCAAAGCGAGGCCGTTTAAACAAATGCGCCAAAATTTCATTAAAATTGTCTTTGGTTATGTTAAATATGTTTATAACAATAAAAAAAAAATCGCATTTTTTTTTCAATTCAGTATTCATATGACCGCCGGAGGAGGTATCTCTCGGTGGTCACCGTTGTTTTTGGATTGTACTGTGCTTACCATCAGGCACAGTGCAGTCACTATGAATACTGAATTGAAAAAAAAATGCGATTTTTTTTTTATTGTTATAAACATATTTTTGACATCTCTAATATCGTATCAGTTGCCGATATAACGATATAAGCTCTCCGTGTACAATAATTCGTAAGAATTGGTTATAGTGTTTTTGCGGATTCCGGGCATACAAACAGACCACCGAGAGATATCTCTTCCGGCGGTCATATGAATTTTGAATTGATAAAAAAATGCAATTTTCTTTTTTTTATTGTCATAAACATAGTTTTGACATCTCTAATATCGTATCAGTTGACGATATAACAATATAAGCTCTCCGTGTACAATAATTCGTAACAATTGGTTATAGTGTTTTGCGAATTCCGGGCATACAAACAGACGAACATTTAAACAAAAAATGATTTTAAGTCATATTCAGTACCATTTATATCATATATACCTTTATAATATTTAACACAAAATATAGAGATAAAATGAAATGTGCAAATATATTAATATAAATAACTTATCATAAGGTAATAGGAAAATATAGAAAAAAAAATATTTATGATTAGTTGCTGAATTCAAAATAAATATACAACCTTCGTCAATCTTTTTGGTTGCTCCGAATATAGCCTCAAGTTCGGACTTTGCATAATACACTCAAGATTTTAATACAAAAGACAGTTAAAATGTTATCATAGGAATCAAAACTTGCCATTTACTTATTTTCAAGTTGTCTTAATGTTAGACGTATAATATAATACGTATTTGCTATATTTAAAGCGTTCGAAAAGATTGGCGCGGACTCTATGTCTCAAATTCAATTTATTGAACCTCTTTCCTGGTTAAACAGACACGAAGCTGCGTATTGTGCCCCGGAGGAGCGACGTATTCCGGCTGAGTTTTAAGAAGCCGGTTGCCTATTGAAGTTTCTGCCTCTTTTAAGGCGTCAGCGGCGCCCGGAGGCATCGCGAGAGGGTCCGGTCTACGCGATAAATGCATTTGCCACTAAAACATTGTCGATTTATATAATACTAGCTTTTATACCTTATAGTGGACGCTACTTTGCACTTTGGAATTGTTTGAACACTACTAGTTCTTCCGATGCTAGCAGGCGAAGAGTCAACACCGATCTGAAGATGCTCTGTGAACGAGCGAAACACGTTTAGACGTAGTAGTGTTTTTTTAAAATATAGTATAGGAGGCAAACGAACTGGCGGGTCACCTGATTTAAATTGATCACCGCCGTCCATAGACACTAGTAACAGCAGGGGAGTCACAAGTGCGTTGCCAGCCTGTGTTTGGGGGAAAAGGGGGTAGCAGTAGGGGAGTGAGGAGGAAAGGGGAGAAGAGAGGGAAGGGGAGCCTCCGGCGCCTCTCACTGACCGAACGAAACGCAAAAATGCAAGCACTGTTACTTCACGTCAGTTTTCTGTGAGAGGGTGGTACTACACCGGGCGAGCCGACCCATTCATACTGAAACCAGTAATAGCTTTAGTGTGGCTCTACCACCTTCAAAATGTTGTTCAATCAATTCCAGGCGGAAGTGCAAAGTAGCGTCCAGTATAATATTTAATTATACATATATTATGTTAACATTTTCGCTCATCTTATTATATATTTGACTTATCTCTCGGGATAATCAGACTCATTTTTGTATTTATAATATTACTAGTTACGATTATAACACCATACATACCATTTAAAGTTATAAGGTTCTTACGGTATATAGTATAAGTTGTAAAAGAAATTAGCTATAATAGTTTAATTACGTGCCGGAAAATATACACAATTGATGCAATTAATATATGACACAGTGCATAATACATTTATGGTTATGTTATAACGTGCATTGTTATAAAATATATTGAATAAATTCATTTGGATAAATTCTTATTTTTTTTACTTTCAAACTGCAAGCTAAAGGTAATTTTACCAACAAAAATAAATATTCTATCATATTATAGTAACTTTTCATCATTTTTGTTAAAATAAAAAACATTGTATCGATAGGTGAAAGGTTACTTTAGCCCATGTACATTACTTTATTTGTATAACTAGCGGTCCCAGCGGACGTTTACCTGCCCAGATAATTAAATAAACTACCTAATAAATTAAATAGAATACCTAAATCTTCACCATGAATCACTCTATTACTCTATATATATATATATATACTAGAGGGCCCAGGAAACGTCCCGCCCTGATTAAAAAAAAATCCAAATTATATACTAAAACGTTCCTCATCAATCACTCTATCCACCGGTGAAAATCCGTTCAGTAGTTTTTGAGTTTATCGCGAACAGACAGACAGACACGACAGGGGACTTTGTTTTATACTATCTAATGATTAACTATATTACAGTGACAAGTTTGATAAGAAGATTTAAAAAAATATAATCGAGTAGAAGGCATTGTACACACACACATAGAAAGTAATGTGAAATAAATAATAGTGAATACTATGTACTACTCATACCTCAATGAACTGAATATGATGTCTATGTAAACGCTGATGATAATTCCGGAGCGCTTTTTTTAATGGATGCGGTGGCCGCGGCGGGAGACCCAGTAAGAAGGAAGCCACCTTAGGAGGACCCCAAGACGCTTTCCTGGTTGCTGCTCGACGTGCTGTTGACTCTGCACGTCTTCAAACGTATTAACAGACAATAAGCAATCAATTGTCTTTATATATTCACTTTGTTTCTTTCAAATTAATTTCCTGGGAATCTTCATTTGCTGAACCTCGGTTACAGTAAATGAATAAACTACGTTTTTAAAAGTTTTCAAAAAGGAGGTAGTTCTCAATTCCCTTCTATATTTTTTAATTTTGTTACTTTCAAATTTATTCATATATAAGTTAACGATTTGGAAAATCGTTTTTAGAAACGCGTGACGTTAGCTTTTTGTTGCATTTTTTAAATTAAAATTTTTCCCTATAATACATAACTTTTACTTCTATCGTGTGTTTATATAACATACCCTTTTTAGTAGTCTTACTTCTTAGACACTTAGTCCTATCTATCATATATTTATCTATAAAATATCACGATAATTTAATCTTTATATATACAATTCTTCTGTCCGTGTGAATGTGACTGAACTCCTCCTATACGGCTGGACAGATTTGGATGATCTTTTTTGTGAGCGTTTAAGACGTTACTGACCAGAAAATTATAAAGAAATACTTACTTTAATCGAGTGTCTGTAATTTCCAATAGATTCATATCTCTATAGGCAGCATGTAATTACATATAAATAGTTGTAATATATAAAAATTATGAGTACATTAGGTTCCTATTTATGTTTATATATAAAATCTACGAAGATTGTATAGTTTACCTGCCACGTAAAGCGGCCTCAGCCATTTTTTGATGCACCTCTTCCAGTTGATTATAAAACGCTTTTGAGAGATTCTTCTGACGTAGAGGCCTTATCATTACTTCAGGATCTCTGAAGTTTACGAATATTAAAAGTTATAACAGTTTATTTTGAAACATACGAAGGCTCCTTTCGAATTGATTTGATAGTAATTCTAATTTCAATGCCATGTAGGAAACTAAACCAAATAGGAAGGCGTGGAATTATTTTAACTGGTGATCGAAATAAATATAATAAGTGGTACAAAGTTTTCTCTTCACGTGTTAATATACATATTAATATATGTATTTCTTTTAGATTTTTGTTGTGAATGGTAAAATCTGTTGTATTCATTGTATATTCTATACATATCTTTAAGGTGGTAGGTAGGTAGAGCCACGATGTAGCTACTACTGGTTTCAGCATGAATGGGTCGGTTCGCCCGGGGTACTACCATCGTCTCATAGAAAACCGACGTGAAGTAACAGCGCTAGAGCATTGTTGCGTTTCGTTCGGTCAGTAAGGGCGCCGGAGGCCCCCCTCCCTTTCCCCCAAACACAGGCTGGCAACGCACTTTCGACTCCTCTAAAAAAAAAACAATTTCTAATTTTTTTTTTTTGATAACACAAAAGCTCATCAATATCTGTTAAACAAAAAACAAATAAAAAAAAATGAGGAAAATGTACTTAACTGTTTTGTCTTTGAAGATAATTGATCGGATAAACAACGTAACGCCACTTCTTTTTTTTACTCTTACCAGAATAAATACCTGAATTATAATTAATTTTTAACCTGATAGCTTTCAGTGTAAAAGGAAACACATCCAACTGTATTATGTTTCTAGAGTACATTTTATGTAATGCCAAATCGGAGGCCTCAAGCTGATGCGCTAATTTCCTTCGGGTGAGAGCTTTAGCGTCGTTTAGTTCCCGTTCTTGCACTTCCAAGGGTCGTGGATCCAATGTTAAGTCAATTTGCTGGGATACCGGTAATGCTCGATTTCTGTTACAAAATTATTGGAATTGTTTGCAATTTCATGTAATACATGCATATTTTTTTAAAGATCTCCCTATTGTTTTCTATCACACTCATTCACTTTTTATATGGATATTTTTAACCCAAATGTTTCACTCTTCCGTAGGATTTTTCAAACATTTTCCTTCAACAAACCTTCTCTCAATAATTACATACAAAACAATAAAGAATAAGTCAAAGAGGTATTGTTTGCGTTTACATATATTCAGTAATAAATTTTTATTCATAGATATAATGAACATATCAGCATATACTATGACCATTTAATTCAAAGTTTATGGCAGATGCTTCTAGACGACATATGTTTTGTATTCCATTCTGCTTTTGCCATTTCAAAAAATATGAGTTGATAGTGTAGGACTAAAAATAAAAAGGACATATTACTAACGCTTTAATCAACTTATTGTATTCAGCTGTAAGTTCGGCCAAAAGGTCTCGGACACGTTTTTTGTGTGCATTAGCAATAGTCATCATTTTGTCGTACTCCTCTTTTTGCTTTAGCTGCTCGTGTGACATCAGTTCACCTTCTATAGTGCTTGGCTCCTTCACTTTTTCAACTTTCTGTACAAAATAATATGGAAATACTTGACTTTCTGGTAAAATTGTATTATGCTATATTTTACGGCTACTAAATAGCATATACATGTTTTTTTGTTCTGTCTAGACTTTACATCGTTTTTTTATATATAAATCATTACATAGTATTAAACCAAGTATTAAACAAGTATTAAACTCAAAATTACTGAACGGATCTTAAAGCGGTTTTCACCAGTGGATAAAGTGATTCATGAGGAACGTTTTGGTATATAATTTGTCCAGGATTTTTTATAGTCAGGGCGGGACAACGTCTGCCGGGCCCGCTAGTAAATAAAATAATAAAAGTCTGTCGTTGTACGCGTATCACGCAAAAACTACTCGAAAGATTAAAATTTATTTCTTTAGTTTTACTTCTTAGACACTGCTCATCTAAAAATAAATCATCATGATACCTTTATTTAAAATACAGTTTTTTTTATATCATAGCAGACAAACGAACAGGCGGGTCACTTGATGTTAAGTGATCACCACCGTCCATAGATACTTGCGACATCGGGAGAGTCGCAAGTGCGTTGCCAGCCTGTGTTTGGGGGGAGGGAGGAG
This sequence comes from Antheraea pernyi, assembly GCA_015888305.1. Lineage (NCBI taxonomy): Eukaryota > Metazoa > Arthropoda > Insecta > Lepidoptera > Saturniidae > Antheraea > Antheraea pernyi. The sequence continues at coordinate 17,530 of MU162409.1, forward strand.
ACGGGACGGGGAGGGGAGCAAGGGAAGTGGGCCTCCCGCGCTCTCACTTATCAAACGAAACGCAACAATGCAAGCACTGTTACTTCACGTCGGTTTTCTATGAGACCCCGATATAGATTACTGGGACGGCGGGCCCCTCTCCTCATTGCCCAGGTCCGGCGGACGAGGGGAGGCAGCTGGTTTGTACCCAGTGTGCCTCACTATAGGTAGGAGCCCGGCGGTCACCTTCCGCCGGGCGGACCGGTGGGGCAGCTCTACAAGTTTGAGTAGCATTGTACGATCTCTTGCCGCCCCAACAATTACGGTATGTCGGTACACCGTCGGGTTTTAGTCCGTGCGAGTCGGGCATAACCCACCTTATCCCTCGGGAGAGTGGCGAATCCATAAGGGATTTCTCCACGGTAAAAAAAAGAAAAGGATTTTCACAAGCATTACGCGTTCAGCTATATTAACTGTCGGGCAAACGGTGTGGTGCCTATGTCTTTACATCTTTAGATATAATACTTATTGTTCAAATAATAACCGATGCAAACAAATGAGTAACAGCTAGTATTGAATATAATTTATTGCAGCTCTTCGTCTTTAACTAAGAAGTAATAGTTGATTAATAATAATATAAATGTTGCTTACAGGTAGTTTTGCTTGTTTAATTGCTTCAGGGGAAGCGAGTAATTGATCTGGGAAGTTAATTATGTATGAGAAAATATTACCATCCGTTCCGCTTGTATACAAACGCCTGCAAAAAAATAATCATCTAAATACATTTTTTTATTAAATCTACATACATACATACTCTTAGTATTGTAATCGTATTATTATAGGCTTCGACGTGACATAGAATTTCTCCAAAACCGTTTACATTCTTCGAAGTTTTTTATTTTATACCAGAGTGTTTCAATAATTTAAAGAATTCAATTTTAGTAAAGAACTAGAATGCTGTACCCTGACAACGCGTATGCAAAATGTAATTATGACCGGTTAGAAGTAAGGCGTGAAAGCGTAAAAAACACAAATTCAGTACGAAAGTATTACGTACTTACGTATTCTACCAGGCGTGAGTTATATATTTACTGAGAAGTAATTGTAAATTGAAGTACCCTGAAATACGCTTCAACTTTACTTATGGTGTAAATAAAATAACAAGAAACTTCTAACAATAACCCTACTTCAAAGAACTCTACTCCAATAAAAATGGTTGAACATGGTTACAGAACATGGTTGAACATAGTTTTTGTCTTGTACTCGCTATATTTCCAATTAGATTTTGAAGAGTTCCCAGGTATATCTTCAAAATTCAAGGTCCAATTTTAATACAACTAAAATAGGACCGTCTTGAAAATATTCCCCGTACCAATAAAAAAAAGTTTTCAAATCGGCTTATAAATAATGAAGTTCTAAAGTCACAAACATCTTTAAAAAAATATAACAGAATTGAAGGAAAAATTGATTATAACTCACTTTCCATCATTAGAGAATTCGAGACATGTAATAGCACCCGTATAACGATCATGCATAGGAATATAATAGTTGTCATCGAAGTCTAAACGTGGAATAGGTTGGACCTGAAAAATTTATAATAAATAATGTTGCATCGTTGAGGTTCGACACAACTTAGTTTCTTATAATTTTCCATTCAATAAGTGTTATACATTTTACCTCCTCTTTTGCGAATCTTCTGCCTTTCAGTTTCTTAAGCAATTTCTGTTGCGCCGTCATCCATATCATATAGTGATGCTCTTGTGTATCTTCTTCCTCTAGAGGCATTCGCACCACACGTATGTACCCCGTGTTTGTGCCGATTATTAAATAGCGGCTATCGCATCTGTGTTCAATGTGTATATATATCTTTTTATTTTATATAGTTTTGATATATGAATAAGACTATGCAATATTTTTTTTTACATGGAACTGGGTCTATATTTTATCATCTCAGAAAATATGTTTATGTAACTCTGAACTCACTTTCGATTATCGAGAAATTGTAAAAAACAAAAAGAAAGCGTAAGTGGAATAACGGCAGTTCCAACACAAAAGAAGTATGCGGAGTAACGTGCATTTCTAAAGGCATCTGCTATTGCCTTAGAAAAAAATCTATTAAACAACTATAAACATGAATTTTGTATCTAAATTTAATTACGTAATTATATACAAGTATGTTGTCAAATAATATTCTAACACAATAATAAGTCATTATCATTTGTACTTGGTAAGACCGCATGTGAACTACAGAAGCGGAAATAGCAATGATTTTATCCTGACCATCACTCATGCTGAAATAGGTATATTTTGTATATAGAGCTCGCTTTTGTACAAATTACCAATGTAAACTCGGCTATTTAGTGTAATTCGTCGTGGCTACTTTATAGGTTTGCATGATAATGGTGATCACAATTGTGATCGTTCTTGTTGAAGTATAGTCTCCTATTATTAGGCGTCGGGTACTGATTTTGATTTGATTAAATTATTTACATCATTTTACTGTTATTGTTTGTTTTTTTTTGGGAATGTCTAATTAGTAAAGGGTAAATAAAATAAGTGTCTTATCTCAGAAAGTCGTTAATAACTATAGTTTACACCCACATACTAATAGGTACATCATAGAAATGTATTATTACATAGATTAATTACATATTTTGACTGTGTTAATCAAGGTTCTAACAGAATATTTTGTTCGTTTAGTGATGAAGTTCCTTTAAAATGATGAACCTTACACAAATTTTAACGACGTGATGTCATCGCACCAGGCTCCCGGAAAAGGTCCGTATTTCAAAATTTTGTTTCCACCAGGTTTTAATAATAGTAAAGATCCTGTGCCCTTTTGAATCACCCATACGCCCGCTTCACAGTATTCGGCCCATGTTATAGTCGTACCAAGCATGCTTTCACTTTCCACTGAAACATTTATTGATTTTTTAGAAATAACATAAAGTATAGTATTTATTTATGCAGAATTAAAATGTATATTTATATTTTAAATTATCTTACTCAGTTCTATTTCACCGAGCCATTCTTCATCCTCATCATCACCTGCATCTTTTTCAGCTTCTTCCTTTGCCTTAAGAGCTTCTTCATCAATACTTGCAAGATCTTCTTCTGTTGGAAATGGACGGTATCGCATACTGTGAATATATTATAAAATGCAGTTCTAATAGTATTCGTAAACATATATGATAGACGATCTTTGTTTTTAGATAAGGTGTGAAGAACAACAATAATTTAATTACAATTTAAATAACAAAAGACATACCGCAGTAAATTCAGTTAGAGCACGTAGTTCAGAAACAGTAAAACCATTTTCATGAGAATGAAGCTGCGGTCATCAGTTAGTCACAAAATAAAAATATCCTTTTTCCTATACTGTAAAGTCCATAAGATAACAGAGTCATCATCATCTTCTTACCCTTATCCCACCTAAGTAGGGTCGGCACAACATGTTTTCCTTTTCCACGCTCGCCTATCAGATGTCATCTCAGTCAACACACCTTTTACACACATATCATTTTTCACACAATCCATCCATCCTTTTTTCGGTCTTCCTCTACTCTTATATCCATCGACCATCATACTCAAAGCTTTTCTAGTTACATGGTCTTCATCTCTCCTCATAACATGCCCATACCATGCTAACCTATTACTCCTTAACTTATCTGCTACTGGTGCTATTTTCAAACTTCCTCTGATATATTAATTCCTAATCTTATCCATTCTAGTTACACCACACATCCACCTTAACATTCGCATCTCTGCCACATGTAGTTTTCTCTCATCCGTCTCTCTAGTCGCCCAGCACTCAGATGCGTACAACATTACTGGTCTTATAATAGTTTTATACACCGTCCCTTTGAGTTTCAAGGGCATTCGTGGGTCACAAGCGACACCAGACACCTTTCGCCATTTCATCCACCCTGCATTTATCCTATTCCTCACGTCCTTGTCTATGCAACCATCGTTTTGGATCAGAGAACCGAGATACCGGAAATCAGAGCAGGTTGGTAAGGATATACCATTTAAAGCTATAGGAGAAAAGCTGGATGGACCACCGAAGTCGCAAAACAAATGTTCAGTTTTTAGTCTACTGATTTTCAAACCAACATTCTCCAGTTTTTCTCGCCATTTTACCAGCCTACTCTGGACCTCGGTAGCATCTTCGCCGACAAGAACAATATCATCAGCAAACAGCATACACCAGGGTGTCTCCTCCTGTATGTCTGATGTTAACGCATCCATAACAAGAAGGAATAAATAAGGGCTTAAAGCTGAACCCTGGTGCAAACCTACAGCCACATTGAAATTATCGGTAACTCCAGCTTCGGACCTAACGTGTGTTTTGGCTTGACTGTACATACAACGAATAAGTTGTAGGTACTTCTCAGGCACTCTTTTCTTTTTCAGTGCCCACCACAGAACATCTCGGGGTACTCGATCATATGCCTTCTCCAAATCAACAAACACCATATGCAAATTCTTATGTACACGTCTGTATTTTTCACACAGTTGCCTAAGTGCGAAAATGGCATCAGATGTCGCACGTCCAGGCATAAACCCAAATTGATTCGGAGTCACTTCAGTCTCATCTCTTATTCGTCTCGCTATCACCCTTTCCCAAATTTTCATACTGTGTGACATCAGCTTTATTCCTCGATAATTGTTACAGTCCTGCACATCACCCTTATTCTTAAAGATAGGCACTATTACGCTATCGCGCCATTCATTTGGGATCGCTTCCTCTAGCAATATCTTATTAAAAAATAAAGTCAGCCACATCCACCCATCTACTTTTAAAAACTTCCATACTTCAACCGGTATGCCATCTGGCCCAACGGCTTTTCCGTTTTTCATACCATAAGACCATAAGATGTTTCATAAGATAATAGAGTCTAAGAAAAATTTAAATTACACTTACAAATGCTTCTTCACGAGTGTTTCTTTGTAAGATACAAAATTCAATTTAAAGGTTGTGATATCGGTATATGAGCGAACGTCGACCTCTGGTAACACAGCCTCCATTATAAAACCAACTTGACCACAAAGGAGTATCATTCTCTCCTAAAATATGTTTAATTTTGAATAGTAACTAATATTGTTTTCTTTGACAGCTTCATTGATCAGCTCTAAGTGAGCTCAAGGATTGTTTTCTTTTTAAATCAAAGGGCAGCAAACAGGCATACGGCCTACCTGACGGTAAATGGTTACCGTCGCTTATGGACAAGTGCAACACCAGAGACCATAATGTTGTGATACCGACCGAAGAGAGAAGGGTGGAAGCCTTACACGGAAACTCCTTTCACAACTCTAGCATGTTCATAATGTAGGTTCTAGAGAACCTTAAGGCTGTCGCCCAATTGCTAGGTTTTAGCTGCAGCGGGAGGTGCAAGCTTGAAACGGCGATGAGGGTACCATATCAAAAAGTTCTTCTAAACACTCTTCATTATTTATGGGGTATAAGGGGTGACGAATAACATCATAAGACTTGAGACACCCAAGCCAACCTCACCTGCACGTGGTGCACCCTGCTAAATAACGAACGAGGCAATGGTGAAATCGGGGGGGTAGCGTTTTACAGCCTGACTAGGTCGCAACCACCATGTATATGGTGAAAAAGTCCGTCATAGTGACTCGCTTCTGCGGGTCGCGTTTCGGGATCAGCCTGTGCATATCCAGCTTTTCACAGGCCGGCATGACAGTGGTGACCGGCGATGGATAGTGTCACTCGGTGGTCGCCATTGTTTTTGGATTGTACTATGCTTACCATCAGGCATAGTGCAGTAATTTTACCGCACTACAATAAAAAAAAATGCGATAATGTACACATAGAGACCCAATGTATTTGCGAAATTCTAATGACTGTAGACCGTATGTTAATTCAGGATCGTTAGAAATACGAATAAGTCGTCTTGCCTCTTTATCTTTATTCTTATATTAGGTCTTTACATATGAAATTGCCGTATTGTATGAAAAAATTTAAACGAATTTTTTTCATGTATTTTTTATTTGTATTAATCGAAGTAATTCATCCATGCAATTAATGCATCTTTGCCAATGCAGTGGCAGTTTATTGATGTCCTTCTTAAAGAAATCAACTGGAACCAGACCTTGCGCTTACAGACTACTACTTTTTGCATAATTTGGATAACTCCTTGGCGGGAAAAAAATTCAATACCCGAGAGGCAGTACAAAATTCCTTTGA
>MU162410.1:13878-26222 GCA_015888305.1 Antheraea pernyi
AACATATTTAAATTTGTCCTAGGAAATCTAAACAGATACGAATATAATACGAGTATGTTCTATTACAAGATTATAAAAGATGAATCAACAAAGGTTCAAACATTTACGTATCTATACGTATACCAACACTCTTCATTTATTTATTTTTATAAGCATTTGAGAAGGATATCGCGATTAAAGAAAGTTTTTGAAAAAAAAAACCAGATTCATATTCCTTCGGGTTCATTGGGGAAAACATTTCAATTAATTAAATGTTTATTATAACATTCGTTTTGTTCGTTAGTACAATTTGAGATAACATACTATTAGTGTTAAACAACACAAATACAAAATGAGAAGATACAGTATTTCTACAAACCTGGCGGTAAACTGGGCCATAATCTCATCTGTTCCGCGGCTATCTCCAAAGCGCTCGGCTCCTGGGCTTTCAACAACGATATATATTCTTCATCGTCTCTGAAAAATTATTTACATTATTTTGGAAAAATATATAATTTAAAAAATATTGATTACGTATATTATTTATTTAGAAACAGTACTATTGAGACCGATGTATATATTTATTTTTGTATCTTTTCAGTCTTATTTCGCTTTGTTCCATTTAAAGCCTCTATGTAAACTTAAGAAAGCAATGGATTCAAGTAATCCGGTGAAGCTGTTAAGACCATGCTAGGTCAATAGCGTAGTCAGTTCGAAAAAAAAAACAATGGATTCAGTATGTGTATATATATCTTTATTTATAGTATATTTTGTCTCATTTATTATATGAACTAAGAGGTTTCGTATATATCGACCCTTGCATATTATATTGTGTGCATTTTACTCGTTAAGAGGACTAACAGGTTCCATATCATTGCAAATTTATAGTGTACAAGTGAACGATTATTACAATTAAGGTGTTGACCACTTACTAGTTGTAAGTACAAAAATGTAATAAAGCTCGTGCCGCATTCTTGGACGGAATGGTTCTTAAGATACAATTTTTATTGCTTCACTATACTCAAATACACTACTGAAGTTAACGAAAGTATTTATTTTCAAGAACCTAAAACAACATTAACAATTAATTACCTTGGACTGGGCACTCTTTGGTGATGCGTAGGGCTATGTAGATATAATGCTTTGACATCTCTCTGTACGTCCTGATAGAAAGCCGCTTCCCAAAATAATTGGCTTGTCCATACTTGGTGTTCCTTAACCCAAAAATTAGTTATTGACTTATAGCACATTAAAACAACTCTTCGTTAATTTAGTGAGACAGTGACGTCATACGTACCTGTATACACATGTAAGCGTACTGTATGACACCGGTGCAGAGCTTCCTGCAGTACGCTGTGGCCAGAGGCAGCATCGCGGCTGCTATGGAATGCTCATCGATAGCTGTTGCCGATTGTAATGCGCAATTCATCAACCTGAGAGAAAATAACTCCTATTCAAGTCAAATATATACATATAAATAAATTTTATTGACAATTATTTATCCTGGCTGATTTCCGAATCGACAGAATTTATTAATACAAATAATGGTCGTAATCAGTTTCAAAACAATACAAAACAAAGTCAAAATATTATTATAGGAATTTACATAAATTGGCATTTATTTATCCTTAACTTGGCTACATATTGTAATGATTCTACTTCAGGAATAAAACAATTTCATAACCAGTCAATTAAATTCAAATATGATAGAGCTCCTTACAAACCATCATGGGTGTGCCATCTCGTTTTAAATGTAAAACCCACGCGACACGTGATATTTTTGTATATCGAAGATTGCGCTGCGGCGGTTTTTTGTGTAAAAGAAGGCCTTGACACAATAAACTTCATTCTTTATAGCTATTTCAAAGCTTATATGACTGTTACCTATTATAAAAATTCATTATGTTACATATTGCTAATTTAGGATCCGCAAATACAGATAATAAAAAAAAATCTAACTGCGACCACCGAAACAGCGTGTTAGGAGAATTAACGAACAAGATTTTTTTTTAAACATTTTTCTCTCACAGAGATGTTTTACCTCAGAGTTGCAACCAAAACCAAAATTCCCGAAAGCTGTGGAATGATTACTTTCCAACATGTATTTCCAATAATCGGTGCAACAACTGTGGAAGTTTACGTAAAAATATAACAAACTTTTGGTATTTGAGGTCTGTTCAAAAAGTATCGAGAATTTTGTATTTTTTCAAAAAGTATTTCTTTATTCATGAATATCTATTTTGTCCCCTCCAAAGTAATCCCCCTCGGATATAATACGTTTTTTCCAATCCTCGAAGCACTTAAAAAAAACATTATTTGTGATCTTGTTCAGCTCCTCCGTCGATGCCGTCTTTATCTCCTCAATCGTGACGTAGCGTCGTCCTTTCATGGGCCTCTCCAGTTTTGGGAACAGAGAATAGTCACAGGGGGGCAGTTATGACCCCCTGGAGCACATTTAAGTCGTCACGAATCGAGTTCAACATCTCCTGAGCAATGTTCACGAGATGCTGTTTTTGATCGAAACTGTGCAATTTTTGCACGAATTTCGCGGCGACCCGACTCATACCCAAATCACTGGTTAAAATCGAATGGCACGAGCGAATCGATACGTTTAGATCATCAGCAACTTCTGTAACGGTGACTCGTCGATTGGCCAATACTATTTACTTCACTTTATCAATGTTTTCGTCTGTTGTTGACGTACTCGGGCATCCGGCACGCCGTTCGTCGTTCACATTTTCTCTTATTAGTCTTGGAGTCTAACATATTTTTTTAAAAATAGGTTTCTACTTCAGGAACAAAACAATTTCATAACCAGTCAATTAAATTCAAATATGATAGAGCTCCTTACAAACCATCATGGGTGTACCATCTCGTTTTAAATGTAAAACCCACGCGACACGTGATATTTTTGTATATCGAAGATTGCGCTGCGGCGGTTTTTTGTGTAAAAGAAGGCCTTGACACAATAAACTTCATTCTTTATAGCTATTTCAAAGCTTATATGACTGTTACCTATTATAAAAATTCATTATGTTACATATTGCTAATTTAGGATCCGCAAATACAGATAATAAAAAAAAATCTAACTGCGACCACCGAAACAGCGTGTTAGGAGAATTAACGAACAAGATTTTTTTTTAAACATTTTTCTCTCACAGAGATGTTTTACCTCAGAGTTGCAACCAAAACCAAAATTCCCGAAAGCTGTGGAATGATTACTTTCCAACATGTATTTCCAATAATCGGTGCAACAACTGTGGAAGTTTACGTAAAAATATAACAAACTTTTGGTATTCGAGGTTCAAAAAGTATCGAGAATTTTGTATTTTTTCAAAAAGTATTTCTTTATTCATGAATATCTATTTTGTCCCCTCCAAAGTAATCCCCCTCGGATATAATACGTTTTTTCCAATCCTCGAAGCACTTAAAAAAAACATTAGACGACTTAAATGTGCTCCAGGGGGTCATAACTGCCGCCCTGTGATTATTTTCTGTTCTCAAAACTGGAGAGGCCCATGAAAGGACGACGCTACGTCACGATTGAGGAGATAAAGACGGCATCGACGGAGAACAGAAAATAATCACAGGGCGGCAGTTATGACCCCCTGGAGCACATTTAAGTCGTCACGAATCGAGTTCAACATCTCCTGAGCAATGTTCACGAGATGCTGTTTTTGATCGAAACTGTGCAATTTTTGCACGAATTTCGCGGCGACCCGACTCATACCCAAATCACTGGTTAAAATCGAATGGCACGAGCGAATCGATACGTTTAGATCATCAGCAACTTCTGTAACGGTGACTCGTCGATTGGCCAATACTATTTACTTCACTTTATCAATGTTTTCGTCTGTTGTTGACGTACTCGGGCATCCGGCACGCCGTTCGTCGTTCACATTTTCTCTGAGAACATTTTGTACCACCGATAAACGTTACTTTGGTCCAAGGAAGCTTCACCATATGCCACAGTCGACATTCGGAATGCGTCCGCGCACTTTATTTTGTTTTTCACACAAAAATTGATACAGATTCTTTGATGCATTTTTTGGAATAGGTAAAAATCGCAGAAGAGTCAAAACACATCCAAGCACAACAGCTATCAAAAATTAACTATACATTCAAAATAACCGACCTTGTCAGCATAAGTAAGGGACCTGAGTACCAACATAACACTACAAAAAAATCAAAAATCAAATACACGTAGCCCGCAGAAATTCAAAATTCGCAATACTTTTTGAACAGACCTCGTACACTAGAAAACTCTTCGGAATTTTTGGCAGAAATCGATCTACTGTTGCTTACATATAAAAAATTGCAGGAACATTTTTCACTCAGACAGTAATAGTAAAACTTCTAATATGTTACAGGGAAAACATGAGGTTACAAATTTCGTCATCGACTACTGTTCTTTGCCACCAGAATGCCCATATGGAGTTTATGAGGCCACAGCACAAATTCTTAAAGGATCAATCTGCGTGGGCGTCATTATAGCCACCGTGGAGTTTAAAGAGGATGATGATAATGTTTGTGGTAATGATAATCGACGTTAGGAAAATACAATTTTTCTCAAGATATACGTATAAAGTGAGTAAAAAGCAATGTACATTTGATAGCGGTATGTTAATTTTAAATTAAATACAGAATACGTCGTGGTAATTAAATAGCGGTTAAAAATATTTAGAGAGTGAAAATCCAAAGTTAGGCTCCCACGAAGACTTTATGAAAGGAGTTTCAAACTTCTTTAAACCGGCATTGAAGTCTATTGATGTGTCAGGGCTCTTGAAGAGGTTCAGCTTCCCGTCCAAGGAGTAGTCATTGCGATTGATGAAATCTGTGTGAGCAGCGGTCGCTGACGCGCCAATCTTATCTCTGCATCAAATGATAAGAGTTATGATTAATGAAACAGGATCAGACATAAAACTCCACTTGATATATTTTAAGTCAGTTATAGATGATTATTGGTTATCTTATATATCCTTAAGGGCTATGTTTAATTTGGTGCGATCTTAGTCTGTCATGTAATATTTTATAAATAATCTTGTGCTATTTGACTCTATGTTTTGTAATATCCGTGGTGTTTTACGTAATATAGTTCGGTTATCGTGTATACGTGAAGTGGATGAAAAATAATAGCACGGAGCATGGATTTTGACTTGCCACAAAAACTCCTTGGCAAATTCTAACAAGGAGGCCACTATATTTAGTATATAAGTTTTACTTATATATTGCATTCGTATATAGGTAAATCTTACTTATAAGAAAACACAAAAGAGAAGGCTTATTATAGGATGGTTCAATATGTGTAACATTTTGATGTCTGTAACTAACACCTCTCACTGTACATCCTTAAAAAATGAACGTAATTATAATGTTTTTCAAATACATATCATATATAACTAAATGCTGTAGTGCCACGCTGCGTCTTGGAGAACAAAATCGTTCACAGAGGGTGAGGCCAATGATATCGCCGATGAATAAAGTAATGCATTTTTCCTATATACTAGTTAATAAATTCTTGATGAAATAATTATTCCGTTGTTGATTGTATGTGTTGACAATGACAATGGTCGGTATACGTTATTACAACGTGCGAACAAGCACCTATATATAAAAACCTATAAAATAGCATAAAATCACATAAACGGGACATGAACTCCGAGTCCCTTACAAAGACAAGAATTACGCATCTATAATGACGAGAATCGTTGCTATGAAAAGGAAAGAATGTCCAAGAATTATTAAGAATCGCGAATGCCGACATCTTTCCAAGGAGAATGTAAATTGTAAGTGACTAAGCAACCTATGCTAATACTAATCGAAGGGACGCCATAAGAAAAATAATATTTACCTATTCTTCATATATTCATATCTAAAGGCAAAAAGTTTTCACGCCAAATTTAAATAGTTTTTGGAATTAGACTTCTTACGGAAAGGCTTTGAAGTTCTGATCCGTAACATTCTTGTGTGACAAAAAGTGGTGAGTGTTAACACTGTGTCGGGTGAGAGGCAACAGTGTGTTGCTTGCCTTTGACTATTGGTGAACAGTAAACCATACGCTTACAGTTCTACTACGTGTGAATTACACACAACTTTTATTCAACCTGAATGACGTATCAATGGTGAATCGCGAACGAAACATGCAATGGAATTTTCCCACGGTTCTTCAGTACCTAGCATATAATGTATATTTTAAAATGAACTACATCAGCATGCAGCGTTAATAACTTCATCAAAACATGATTATGACAAATAGAAACTATGACAAAAAGTAGCACGCAAACAGATTGCAATCGATATGATTCGTACAATCATTTGCATTCCTAACACAATATTTATGTGTAGGTAAAAATGTTTTATTATACGGCATTGTGGATTTTCGGTAATAAAGAATTCAAGGGCATCAAATAAAACCCACAGACTCAAAGTATATAAAATATTTGTTATCATAATACCAGAGGACCTATTACTTTACCTATGATTTAACAAACTTGTTTATATCTTTGGTCGTCCGAGGTACACTGTAAAAAGATTGATCAGTACGTGGCTTTGTGCCTTCAATTACACAGAAGTTAAAGATCTCCTTAAACCTTAGATTACAGCATGATTGTCCTTGGGTATATTGAAACACACACTCACCCTGCACACACACACACTCACCCTGCACACACACACGCGCACGCACACACACACATAACACACACACGCACACATACATAACACCCACACATAACACACACACACACCAACACCCGCAGAAATTAGTGCACAGGTAAATTGTAAAATTTACATTTTTAAATGGGCGTTGACATCTGTGATACAGTTGAACACTAGTATAAGATATCAACGATAGTTGGTATTGGTATTCGTAACTATTGGTACGATGATAAACTAGTGTACTTAATACAGAGGTTACTCAATTAATTTCAATGTCATAGATTAAGTATATACCTAAAAAAAAGTATTTAGTTACTGTCTACTGTAAAACCTTTCCTAATTTATTGATGTATAATTTGGACCTCAATTTCCTAGTAACATGCGACAAAGTACTTTCATTCCCGAATATTCTTTTATGATAATTAAATCCACGGTGGGGAGGCTAATTGACTAACTTGCAAAGACGTAATTTGTTAGTAAAATATTCTTTCTACCATCAATATAGTGATTATTATGTTTCAATTAAATTCATGATCTTATTGATATATGAAGCTTTCAAAGCAATGGCGGTATTTAGGAATTCAGTCACAAATAAAACTATGTATAATAACTCTCCAAAATGTTTAATAAATAGACGAAGTAAACAGTTTAGCATTTTTCCTCTTGCGTTTGTCAACACATTTTCTTTATAACTTTAACTCACTTTAGTGTAATCGATAAAACCAATGGAAATAGATCTTATTCTCCATATCATAGACGAGTTCAATCAATCTTTTATTTACGAATCTCTATTCCTCATACTTCACGTCAATTACATTTTGTGGAAAGTAAATGCTACGATTTTTAACTAATAAAAAAAAAGTCGAAGTCATAAAGTCTTCCGTCATCAGTGAAAACTCAAAATAATTGAATAACTGTTATTTATATGTAATTTTTAAATCAATTATAGTCTGAATTATTTAAATTTCATAATTTGTAAAACGAAATGATAAACATAAGATTGGTTCTTATATGTATTGGTACTCCGAGCAATAATTAACATGTGCAAACAAGCTTAATACATCACGAGCATATCGGTTACGCAAACCCATAAATTTATCTTCTACCAAAAAACGCTCAACGAAGGAGTTGTCACTTCAAAAATAATAAAAAATTAATGCAGATGATAATAACTTTGCACATTTATTATGGTCGCTTCTCGACCACTGGACAACCTCTAGACCCGTGGTCGTCAAACTGTGGCCCTCGGTTGTTTTTCGTGCGGCCCGCGACAAAGTAAATTATTTCAAGACAACTTTACCCAGATGCCCTAGACAGAAATCAAAAACCGACTTAAGGGGCTACCTCGGTCCCACTAGCGCCGCCAATTGAAAAATAAACATGTTTCAATAAATAAAGAGAAAATTCTAACGGTGCTAGTGGGACCGAGGTAGCTTCTTAACGCTACTCGCGCGTGATCGTGTCGTGACTTGTTCCCGCGCTCCCCGCTCTGACGCGAGTCATTTCAGTTGTTTTTACGCACAAGAATAAACGTTTCTTGCTTCATAGATTGCGCGTGCGGTATTTTATGTATTATGGCGGGAGTATCATCTAAATGTGCTACTAAAAGGAAGATAACTGATGAAAATAGAAGTTTTCAAGAAAAATGGGAGGAAGAATTTTGTTTTATAAGTGGATATAAGGAGGGTACTGCTATTTGTTTAATATGCCGGGAAACTGTCGTCGGAATTAAGCGATACAATTTATTTCGCCACCACACAAGTAAGCATAGTTCATTTACCGAAGCCTACCCGTTAGAATCGATGCAAAGAAAGAATAAATTAAGTCATTTGAAATCGTCAATTCATCGACACGCACGCCACTTACAACATGTAACGTACACATTAAATATATAAATACTACCAGTGATAGTATAGTAGTTTGATACTAACAGTGTGTCAAATGAGGTTTATTTAACGAGGTTTAAGGAACTAATGAAACAATGACTTAAAGACTTATTATGATGATACAATATGCCCATATTGTCAATAAGTGATACGTTTATGGTTTTTTAATCTTATCTTTTTAGAAAGACCTCTTCTATCTTCAAAATTACTGTTAATAATTATAATGTTGAATTCTATACAATGAATGAGCTGACGTCTTGACATTTTTCATAAATATAAATCAAGATAAAAAAGCTATATATTTGTCTAAGCAGTTTTTAATATTCGACAATTTAAATAGTGCTCATTGACTTGGATACAATATTCTTATATGTTACTATAAAAGACAATATAATTCAAATTACATAAATAGACACAGATTATGAATTTCAATTATATTTATTCTTGTACAACGCACATCTTATGCACATGTTTACAGTGAACAACATAGTTTTGCTAAATTTCATGCGAACGAAGCTAGTCTAAAATAGAATAACTTAAATTACTTCTTATAAGGTCAGCTATCTGCCAATGAAAGTCCCGTGAAAATTGGTCAAACTGTTTTGGACATAGCACTGCGGACGAAGCCATGGTTAACAGCTAGTCTAAATTAAAATAGACTGAACGATTTTTATAATGTCCACTATCTGCCGGTGAAAGCCCTGTAAAAAATGGTCGAACCGTTTTGGTGATAGTACTGCGGGCGAAGCCACAGTTAACAGCTAGTATAAATTAAAATCACCTAAATTACTTTTTATAAGATCAGCTATCTGCCATTGAAAGTCTTGTGAAAATCGATCAAACCGTTTTGGGAGATAACGTTGCGGGCGAAACCACGGTTAACACGTACTATAAATTAAAATTGCTTAAATTACTTTTTATAGAGTCAGCTATCTGCCAGTGAAAGTTTTGTGAAGATCAGTCCAACCGTTTTAGAGATAACGTTGCGAGTGAAGCCACGGTTAACAGCTAGTATAAATTAAAATTACTTAAATTACTTTTTATAAAGTCAGCTATCTGCCAGTAAAATTTTATGACGATCAGTCCAACTGTTTTAGAGATAACGTTGCAGGCGAAGCTACGGTTAACAGCTAGTATAAAATAAAATTGCTTAAATTACTTTTTATAAGGTAAGCTATCTGCCAGTAAAAGTTTCGTGAAAATAAGTTCAACCGTTTTGGAGATAGTACTGCAGACAAAGCCATGGTTAACAGCTAATATAAACTAAAATTGCTGGAATTACTTTTTATAGGGTCAGGTATCTACCTGTGAAAGTTTTATGAAGATCAGTCCAACCTTTTTTGAGATAACGTTACGGGCGAAGCCAAGCTTAACAGCTAGTATAAATAAAAATTGCCTAAATTACTTTTTATAAGGTCAGCTATCTGCCAGTGAAAGTCGCGTGGAAATTGGTCCAACCGTTTTGAAGATAATATTGCGGACAAAGCCGTGGTTAACAGCTAGTCTAATTTAAAGTAGCCTAAGTAACCCGCTGTATTTTTTTCTACCTACCAATGAAATTCCTGTCAAAATCGGTCCAGCCGTTTCGAAGATTACCCGGAACAAACAGACAGACCGACAAAACTTGCATTTTTGTTATCAGTTACCTGTATACTTTCACACCCAATCAGTAAAAAAGTGTTATTTCGATCTTACATACAAACATTTCATTTTTAATATATGTATAAAAGATATATCATATGCTGCACAAGCTCAATAAAAATATCAATATAACATGTGGAAACAAGCGCAATACATCACGAGCATATCGGTTACGCAAACCCATAAATTTATCTCCTACCAAAAAACGCTCAACGAAGGAGTTGTCACTTCAAAAATAATAAAAAATAAATGCAGATAATAATAACTTTGTACATTTATTATGGTCGCTTCTCGACCATTGGACAACCACTAGGCCCTACAAATATACGTAGAAGGATTTTTCCATAATAATAATAATATGTCACATATTACTATCAACAACGATTGCGTGACTGTAGTACAATTGTCATGACAATCATGTAGCGAGTATTTCAAATATGTCTTCCGCTTGTCCAATTAATTCGAGATCGACCAACGATAAATCTAAATTACTGTTACATGTACATTGAGAATTATATTTAAACAGACGAACGATAGAATCACACACTAATTCAATGGTGATAATAGAAACGATGAAATTGTTCATTACTCTGTTCCTAATGAGTTGCGGTGTTTGGTGTAATGAAGAAATGATTGTGAGAACAAATTAAATTAATATCTTTTATACATTTTTTTTTACTTCAACCCGATAATTCCTGATACCTATAGACATATATTGAGTCATAACAAACCAATATTTACTTTTAATTTGTATTAAACCCTTAAGATAAATGTTAAGTGTTAAGTTATTTAGTAACGCATATAATAATTTCAGAATATCTCCTTTTAGTCTCATAATATAAATTTATTATCGTCTTCATCATAAGCTTTTAAGAGACTCACAGCAGGGAATAGGACTATTCCAGAAGAAAGATATATGTATAGTTACAACGCCAGCACACGACGTATTGGTGATTTCAAACTCCGGTACATACGGGGGTACTACAAGAATATGTTTCAAATTCAGGTTTCCTCGCGATATTTTCTTTCGCCGTCAGCCGCTAGTATTACCGATTTAAATGAGTAAACGTATACGAATTATGAAACATTAACATTTGTTTGACAAATGACGTTCGAACCTGTGTGCATCGGACTGATATACCAACGGTCAAACCGCTCGACCACTACAACAGTTACCACTAGTTATTTATCTTTAGTATGACCATCCGTGACGTGTTACGTGTGTCTGTGTTATATGTTTGTTCGTTTCAAATTTTGTACTAACGTCCGTTTATCATCATATATAGGCTCCCATCGAAAATCAGCGCTACAGTACTACTTATAGTATTGCAGAATTTTGCCGAATGGGTTCACCAATTGTTAGATATCTATTTTTCATTTTTAAAATGTATTCTTTTTCTGTCTAATTAGTTTGTGTGATTTAATTTAATTGTATGGTTGTTCCAACAATAAAGTATTTCTTTCTTTCTTTCTCTTACTTTCTTTTTTACTAAATGAATTTTAATGAGTCTTTTTTCATTTTCTCTGACTGTCAAACCTGTCTAATTAGTTTGTGTGATTTAATTTAATTGTATGGTTGTTCCAACAATAAAGTATTTCTTTCTTTCTTTCTCTTACTTTCTTTTTTACTAAATGAATTTTAATGAGTCTTTTTTCATTTTCTCTGACTGTCAAACATGTTGAGCTTATTAATTCGTTTTGCATATCAACAGGGTGTCGGCAAATGGACAGTACTCAACATTGTTAAATGTCCAGAGCAAGTCGAATATCCGCTGAAATTCGAAATATCTAGAAAGAAGGTAAACCGCAGCCATGATGGTTTTTTTGGCAATTTGAAAACTGAAAATAAGATTGACGATAAATACGGAGTAAGTATTATTATTTTCATCTACATATTTATATTACCCATTTCTTTTTCATATATAGTTTTAGCAATATTTAACGTCCATCTGGTTGGGTATTTTTTTTTCGAACTGACTACGCTATTGACCAAGCATGGTTAACAGCTTCACTGGACTACTAAGGCGAGCGCTTAAGGCACTCAGCCGATTTTATTTTGACAACTAGCTCAAGGGTGCACGGCACCCCTCGGTTTTGGGTGTTGCCTGATACATGCACCTACCATATACACCATATACACCATATATACCATACCGCGACTTATCTGAGCTAACCTAAGCT
>MU162419.1:1194-12708 GCA_015888305.1 Antheraea pernyi
GTTCCCCATGAATTACTTTATCCACTGGTGAAAACCGTTTGAAGATCCGTTCCGTAGTTTTTGAGTTTATCGCGAACAGACAGACAGACAGACGCGGCAGGGGACTTTGTTTATAAAATATAATATATATAGGGAGAGTAAGTAATGTACAAAAAATAATACGGTACATAAAGAGGTAATAATATATATAGGGGAAATTAATGAAATAAAAAAGTAGGATACATAAAACAACATACAATAGATGCAATTGCAGGCGTGTCTAAAATATATATGCAACTCAAATTGGATGCAAAACCTTTAGTTTACAAACATTATAGTTGTGTTGCTACATTTCAAAATGCGTTAAATTCAATTTTAACCTATAGGTTAGAAGTATACTTCTATACTAGTTTTATAAAGAGTTAAAGTTTGTGATGTTGTAAAAAGATAAAAAGATAATCTCCATTGAGTTTCTTGTCAGTTCTTCTCCATGAGTGGGTTATTTGTCCGATACGGTGTTAGTTTTGACGTTGATAACCGCCTTCTTAAAACCTAAATTCAATAAAGTATTATCGATTCTGATTCCAAATCGAAAACTGTAGTTAGTTACAAAATCACCGCGTCGAGCAGACGAATTATTTCTCTAATAAACCGAGTAGTCACACAGTACATAAATCAATTGTGGAAATATTAATATAAGCTGTGTACGGAGAGTACTTTTTTTTTTAAGACAGTTAAACTACGTTGATTGCGAAACAGTACGGACACACTATCATCGTAATCTCTCCATTCGCGACTGAGTTTGCATTACTCGTAAAGTTTTTGTTTTGTGTTAAGAGATGGCGACACCGTCGTGATAGATCGCGCTTTGAAAAATTGTTAACAGTAATATTTTTTCATATACTCGATGAATCCATATCTTAAATTAAATCCCTCTCTCTATACGTAATTCTTTGCGTAATAATTTGTACACTCTTTAGTAAAAAAAACTCTGTAATATTTAGGTAATGAATTATAACGGAATTCGACCAGTAGGATAATATATCGTATGCTAATATCGATCCGTTTGTTTCAGCTAGAAGAAATCGGTTGGAAGGATTCCTTCGAAGGAAATATCAAAACTTGCTTTACTGAGCCGGTTTTTGGTGAGTGACGTTGGCTAAAGTTAAATTTGTAACATTGTTTTGGTATGATTTGTTATTATTTAATAAAATCAAAATCCAGATTTTAATAATGTTTGATAATCTCGCCTATAATTTGAATTCCTTGTAATAAATTACGTAAATAGGTAGTCTTTCGATTTGATTTAAATTGACAAATACGAATGAATTTTATAACTTTTCTATAGAATGACTAACAAAATAAATATAATTTTACAAACATAACTTTAAATAAATACACATTATGCTGTATAAAAAAACAGGCTTATTGATTTTTACAAACTGCAAAACATCCGCTGAAAGAAGATATCAGTGCTTTTTGACTTAAAAAAAATATTTTCGAAGCGACAATTTTGATTGAAAAAAAAAGATAAATCTTTGCATAATTAAAGATACGAATGCTCGTTCAGTGGTCCAGTTAGTTAATAACAACAAAACAAAAAATGAAGGAAATAGAGAATAGGCTGATATTTTTAACCGTTTTCTCACTGCCTATTTATATATAGATTTGGATAAGTTGGTGTTTGTACGAGTATGTAATGGATGAGCAAAGAATATCATGGGTAATTTTTCAGCCTTAGAGTTTCCTGAAAACTCTAAACATAGGGAAAAACTGGCAAAAACTGGCAAACGAACACCTGAAATTTGAAGCCGAAATTTGAAGCCCATCGACTAACTACGCTTGATGCCAAATGTGATGAATTGAAGGTGAAGGATACACCAGCGGCATTTGATTATTTTTATGAGAACGGTGTCCTTACGTGCACGCTATGTGTACGCCCATACCTTCTCGCAAAAGATTGGCTATATAAGCCACATGAGAGCACATCAGTGTCGGAGTTAAACAATCGCTGTGGCCGAAATCGGTCAATAGCGTCATCATCCTGAGAAAAAGCCATGTTTTTATGTCATAGAAGGCAAACGAACAGGTGATGTTAAGTGACCAGCACTAACAATACCATGGGAGGGGGAGGCGGGATGGGGAAGGGAGGAGGGGCTCCGGCTCTCTCACTGACCGAACGAAACGCAATAATGCGTGGCCTGTTACTTCACGTCTGTGTTACTGTCAGAGGATGGTACTACCCCTGGAGAGCAACCCATTCATGCTGAAACCAGTAATAGTATCAGCGTGGCTCTACCACTTATAATAAGTGTAATGCACTAGATTTAGATTTTTGGAGTAAAATTTCTTTAGGCGCGACTAGGAGGTACCTAGAT
This sequence comes from Antheraea pernyi, assembly GCA_015888305.1. NCBI lineage: Eukaryota > Metazoa > Arthropoda > Insecta > Lepidoptera > Saturniidae > Antheraea > Antheraea pernyi. The sequence continues at coordinate 3,552 of MU162419.1, forward strand.
AACAATGCAACGGAAGTCCGTTACGGCAATATGGCGTCACGTTTCTGGACCATCTGGTTTTTAAATATTTTTAATTTTATCAATAAATAATTTCTAGACAAATCAATCAAAAGTTTTTGGAAAAAATAATAAAATATTTAATTTAACAATAATAAAAATCATACAATAAAATTAATTATGTATATATGGGGGCGCGACTGTGCTGCCAATGTAATGTCTGGTTTCAATGTAAGTGAGAAATTAAATCAAAGCTTCATTATCTGTAGTGCTATCTATCAGCTACTCTTATAACGCCAGAGAATTTTTACTTCAATCGTATGTAACGGTTACACGCACTAATTTTTTCCCAAAATTTTGTATATATTGTCGTATATCCTTTATAGAAGGTCTGCAAGGTAAGTGAAATAATATAAGCTGCCCTTTAACGGGTACAATTTATCGATTTTAATGCCGTTGAATCATACGCTTCCCACTCCTCACGCCGTGTTACACGGCCCGCGCATGCTTTTCCTTCATTTTTGTTTAGTTTGCTTTTTTTCTTTTTTTTATACATCGAGAGATCCCTAACAGATATCCATCGAGCAGTTTTTTAATCTAAACTTTATCTAGTAATCGTTCCACTCCTAAGAGTTGTAGCATGTTAGATAGCCTAAATACTCTTCCTCATCAAATAAAATATACTGGTAGTTTCAGAATTAGAAGAATAGAAAAATATGTCATATTAAAAAAGTATTTGGAATACGATTTTTTTTTAATATTAAATATATTTTTGAACTTTGTTGACTGTGAATTAGGAAATCCTCACACTACTATATACAACAGAGTTTCTGATGCATAAGTACATGTCATAAATATTAGGTATCTAGTTTAAGTATGTTGGCTCCATTAAACATATAAAAACCCAAGACACAGTCTCAAATAAGAGTAGCGGTCAAAATCGGCCGCAAAAACTCCCCAATATACATACATACGTGGTTATAATTATGCCATAAACTTATGATTTTGCAAATTCAACCTTACCTGAATAATTTAAAGTCCGTGGTAATTATTTGCCATTCACTTCAATTGTGCACAATAATTGAAGTATATTATGTAAAACATCACCAAATTGACAAAATTTAGAGTAAAAATTATGAATACAATCCACTACATGACACACTATGTATAGACCCAGCTTTATTTTTTTCATTCCAGCTAAATCTTTCATCAAGGGTGAAAGGGAGAATTTATTGATCAGTAATGTATACAAATTCCAATAACAACATTCAGTAACCGTCCTGTTTTTTTCACTTCTACTTAGGAGGGCATATATTTCCAAACATATCTTTGTAACACTGTGTGTATAAATATACAGCAATTATTTCTCTGTACATTCCAGCTAAAACTGTAGTCGACAAATCCCGGCAATGGGGAATGGAGATTTGTACATTACTAATTAGCATTGTATAAATATTCTTGTTCAAGCTTCAACGGTAGAGTCTCGGAAGGCATCTAGTATTTTTTACCCTAATTAACCTACCTGCTCCCCTTTGTGAGAATAATTTCTAATATACTTTGTCAGTACTCTAGCAATGAGTGTCAAATATCTACATTTTTTTTCCAATAACAATTTCATTCAATAAGGTATGTCACCAAGACACTTCATATGCCTAATTAACCTACCTGCTCCCCTTTGTGAGAATAATTTCTAATATACTTTGTCAGTACTCTAGCAATGAGTGTCAAATATCTACATTTTTTTTCCAATAACAATTTCATTCAATAAGGTATGTCACCAAGACACTTCATATGAAAGAGAGGTAACCTTTCATTATTACGTTGATGAAGATTTATAATTATGTTAACACCTTCTTAAACTCTTATTTAACATTCCTTAGAGATGTAATTTGTGATAAAACGAGAGATAGAGAAAGATAATTTAATAACATATTTTGGGAAAATTTCAATTTGTTATAAGCGATAATTTTTCTTTTTTAAACTATAACTAAAAGAGGTGAGAAAATATCGATAAAATGTTATTGTGTGTGTCCTAGATAGCGTTGTCGATAGAGGAGTGCCGCTCTAGTGGAGAGTCTCTGCGGGAACAGTGCGCTCGGTACCACTCCTGTGCAGCCTGCCACGCACATCAGCACCATCATACACATGTAAATACTATGTTTATTTATAAATAACACATATCTGTGGTCGATAAGTCATTGTTTGAATATAGATATACATAATTTATATAATCTGTTATTATGAAATAGAAAAATGGTTATTAAAGTAAAAGAAAGTTTGAACAAAACTTTATTAATAAAATGTAATGCACTAGAACCTCGATAACCATATATAGATGGTGTATCGATTTAGTCTTAGATTGTTATCAACCTAGCAATATCTCTATATTTTTTATCAGATTTTGAGGAGTTTCCTGGTATACCTTTGGAATCCAAGGTTTAACCCTTTTGCTAATATCTCCTTACCAATATAAACAAAATCTAAATTGCTATAGAAATGAAGAAATTCTAAGGTAACAAATATCAAAATAAAAATACAGCCCAATTGAGAAACTATCTATTTTGAAGTTGATTAAAAATCAAACAAACTACAAAATTAAACATATAAGTTACATACCAATTCAACACATTTATATAGATTCGACCATAATACATTAATTGTTAAGTTTCATAGTTTTTTTATATTTAATCATTTTTGTAAGATTTCCAGCTACACTTGTCCATTAGATGAAAAACACTAGGTCCAAACACTGCCAATTACAAATCTCTACCGATAACAACTTATCTTTACATATTTTATACAATAACTAGCCGACCCGTGCCCACTTCGTTGGGCGGTAATACGTAAGCGTGGAATGGTTATTTTGCGCTAAAACGCAGCGGAGGCTCTGAAAAGAAAAAAATACCCCGATTTTGCAACATTCTTCAGTGCTGCTCCGCTCCTATGGGTCTTAGCGTGATGATATATAGCCTATAACCTTCCCTGATAAATGAGATTACCCCTTACAACTTCACAAACTCTACCTCTTTATAATATTAGTATAGATTATTAAATAAAATAATTATTATTGAGATATCTTTTGTAAAAGAGTGTACAGATATTGTATATTAGTAGGTGTAAGTGTCCTGAAGTATGACGAATAGAGATTTATAGATTAAAGGCTTGGAATCATTGACAGTATGTAAAAAAATTAACTTAAGGTATTGTTTGTCCGAATTAATCTATGCAACCGTTGCAATCATTTTTAGAAATGTTTGTAATGAAATACACATTTCTATAAGAACTAAGAAGTGATTGTATTTTAATCAAAACATACAAATTAGGAAAATAAAATAAAGCTCATGGTTAAGTCAAAGATGATGCTTGGTTTTAGTTTAATAGAACCATCCTTATACGAAAACTCAATCTCTAGTACCGACTAGTTTCATAATAAAATCTTATTAATTTTACTTAGTTAATGCAAACTATAAGCGATAGTATTAAGCTTTTATTTTAATGTATTGATTTTTGATGTAAAAAATACTTCGTTAGTATCAAGTTATAGAAGTCGTTTATTACAGGGTTCCGAGGAGCTGATCCAACGAGCTTGTTTCTGGGATTACGATACTATTAAGTGTAAGCCAGCGAATACTTCAGAAGATATGCGGTAAGACATCGTTTTGTGGGTATAATTATATAATTCAGCATTCAGTGAACTGCCAAATTATCCTTTGGACTTAAGTTTTTGGTCCTTTGAACAGTGTTCATACGCTAATAATAATTCAGAGAATATGTGGTCACAGATTCTTTATGTGATTATGTTAAAATTAATCGGGTTTATTATTTAAATAATTAATTAAATTTTAATCATTAAATATTAATTAAATAAAGTGGAAATGAAAAATTGTAATTTATAATTAGTAATACTATAGATACTGTGGGTTGACTGTTTAATATAGTTAGATTGTATGTTCGTTTGATACTTATCATTGAAAGAAACAATATATATGTATTACGTACAAATAAGTGATTTTTTTTTTCGAACTGACTACGCTATTGACCAAGCAAGGTCTTAACAGCTTCACCGGACTAGTTTAAATAAGTGATACTGTTATAGTATTCACCATTATCATCATCGTCATACGCCTTTTCCTGAAGGAAGGTATGGATAATCACCACGCCAACCCACGACGTATTGGCGATTTCAAACTCTGAGAAATCAAATCAAGTTCAATAGGTTCAGGTTACCTCACGATGTTTTCCTTCACCATCAGCTCATAGTGTTACTTTATTTAAATCGGTAAATGTACGGGAATTCTGAAAATTTAGTTGGTACATGCCGGACTTCGAACCTGCGGACATCTCCATAGAGCACCACGACTTTCTCAATATTAGTATAGAATAATGTGTGGTGTGCAGGAGTGCGGCCGCGTCAGGCCCGTGCAGCGCGCCCTGCGCCACCTTCCAGACGTGCGCGAACTGCACCGCCGAGGACTGCATCTGGTGCGCCTCCGCCGCGCGGTGCGTCGACAAGGTCGGTACCCTCTCACCAGGTCTCACCAGAATAAACACCACCTCGTCAAAATCAATCTATTCGCATTTAGTTAGATCCTATTAAATCTATGCGCATTTCGTCAGATCCCATTAAATCTATGCGCATTTCGTTAGATCCCATTAAATCTATGCGCATTTCGTTAGATCCCATTAAATCTATGCGCATTTCGTTAGATCCCATTAAATCTATGCGCATTTCGTTAGATCCCATTAAATCTATGCGCATTTCGTTAGATCCCATTAAATCTATGCGCATTTCGTTAGATCCCATTAAATCTATGCGCATTTCGTTAGATCCCATTAAATCTATGCGCATTTCGTTAGATCCCATTAAATCTATGCGCATTTCGTTAGATCCCATTAAATCTATGCGCATTTCGTTAGATCCCATTAAATCTATGCGCATTTCGTTAGATCCCATTAAATCTATGCGCATTTCGTTAGATCCCATTAAATCTATGCGCATTTCGTTAGATCCCATTAAATCTATGCGCATTTCGTTAGATCCCATTAAATCTATGCGCATTTCGTTAGATCCCATTAAATCTATGCGCATTTCGTTAGATCCCATTAAATCTATGCGCATTTCGTTAGATCCCATTAAATCTATGCGCATTTCGTTAGATCCCATTAAATCTATGCGCATTTCGTTAGATCCCATTAAATCTATGCGCATTTCGTTAGATCCCATTAAATCTATGCGCATTTCGTTAGATCCCATTAAATCTATGCGCATTTCGTTAGATCCCATTAAATCTATGCGCATTTCGTTAGATCCCATTAAATCTATGCGCATTTCGTTAGATCCCATTAAATCTATGCGCATTTCGTTAGATCCCATTAAATCTATGCGCATTTCGTTAGATCCCATTAAATCTATGCGCATTTCGTTAGATCCCATTAAATCTATGCGCATTTCGTTAGATCCCATTAAATCTATGCGCATTTCGTTAGATCCCATTAAATCTATGCGCATTTCGTTAGATCCCATTAAATCTATGCGCATTTCGTTAGATCCCATTAAATCTATGCGCATTTCGTTAGATCCCATTAAATCTATGCGCATTTCGTTAGATCCCATTAAATCTATGCGCATTTCGTTAGATCCCATTAAATCTATGCGCATTTCGTTAGATCCCATTAAATCTATGCGCATTTCGTTAGATCCCATTAAATCTATGCGCATTTCGTTAGATCCCATTAAATCTATGCGCATTTCGTTAGATCCCATTAAATCTATGCGCATTTCGTTAGATCCCATTAAATCTATGCGCATTTCGTTAGATCCCATTAAATCTATGCGCATTTCGTTAGATCCCATTAAATCTATGCGCATTTCGTTAGATCCCATTAAATCTATGCGCATTTCGTTAGATCCCATTAAATCTATGCGCATTTCGTTAGATCCCATTAAATCTATGTATGTAGTGACAATAAAAATCTATTCGAAATCGGTTCAACCGTTCTGTTAAATTAGACACTGTGGTTTGTTCCGTTGAACCCAATTTCCTTTGATTCTGTGATGAAATTCACGTAAGTCTTTCTGAGGTTTTTCACGTTATTAATCCTTTTTTTTTTCAACAGAGACATATCACAAATAGTACAGTGATTTTTCGTAGCGTTTATGTAGCCGGGATCTTAGATTATCAGATGAATGTCGATTTTGAAATGTGTTGTGGTGTAGAACGCGTACGGGGCGTCGTTCCCGCTGGGGGGGTGCCGCGCGTGGGCGACGAGTGGTGGGAGCGGGGCGGCGGCGTGCAGCAGAACTTAGTCTTCCCGCCAATTTTTTTACGTGAGGACCCCATTGTAACTTTGAATCAAGTGTAATACCCAAGAACACAGTATCGTCAACTAAGCCTACTAGATTCCCATCGATCTCGATTCTACTATTAGTAAACCGAACATTAGGCAAGGTAAATCTTATACATTTTGTTTTGTTGGCATTAAGCAATAGATTATTTAACGCAAACCAGTCGGAAATTTTATTTAAAGTATTATTTAGATAACTAAGCTCTGAATCTATTCTTTTTACCTTAAATATAATTGAAGTGTCGTCCGCGAAAAGAACCATGTCAGCACAGTTATCAACCACTAGCGGTAGATCATTTATATATACTAAGAACAAAAATGGCCCTAAAATAGAACCCTGTGGGACGCCAATTTGAGTCAGTGATCCAGCTGACGTAACCCCGTCTACACTAACTTTGTGACAACGATCTTCTAAATAGGACGCTAGAAGGTCGAGAGAAGCTCCACAAACACCATAGTGTTTTAATTTCAAAATAAGGGTACTATGGTCAACGCAGTCAAAAGCCTTAGACAGATCACAAAACACACCAATTGCATCCTGCGATCCCTCCCAAGCTCGTAAAATATGACTTAGTAACGTTGCACCAGTGTCAGTAGTTGATTTTGATTTTGTGAAACCAAACTGTCGACCATCCAGAATCTTTTGCGCTTTAAAATATCCTAATAATTGTTTAAGCATAATCTTCTCGAAAATTTTGCTTAAGGACGGCAGTACAGAAATTGGTCTATAATTTCCAAGATTACTCCTACAGCCTGATTTAAATAAAGGAACCATTTTACTTATTTTCATTAAATCGGGGAAGGTTCCTTTTGCTATACACTGATTAAATATATTAGCCAAATATGATGAAATATTCATAATTAAGGACTGTACTACTATTACCGACATTGCTCAAATGTCTTCGGTATGTTTCATGTTTAAAAGTTTAAAAGTCCTTATTATTTCATCTGCACTAATAGATGTGAAATTAAATTTTGAATTTATAGGCGCACTCAGATTTTTTAATCAGCCTGTGCATATCCAGCTTTTTGCAGGCCAGCATGATAGTGGCGACCGGCGATTGGTAGTGTGTCACTCGGTAGTCGTCATTGTTTTTGAATTGTACTGTGCTCACCATGAAGCACAATGCAGTCACTTTGTTGTGCAACGGTAAAAAAAAAAGATTATAAATATAATAGAAAAGTCACTACATTTTTTTTATGTCATTGATGTCAAACGAATAGATGGGTCACCTGATGTTAAGTGATCACCACCGTCCATGGACACTAACAACACCAGAGGAGTCGCAAGTGCGTTGCCACCCTTTGGGGGAAGGGGAGGGGGAGGACAGGGGAGGGTAGGTGGGCTTCCGGCGCTCTCACTGACCGAACGAAACACAACAATACGAGCATTGTTACTTCACGTCGGTTTTCTATGAGAGGGTGGTAGTTCCCCGGACGAGCCGACCCATTCATGCTGAAACCAGTAATAGTTTCAGCGTGGCTCTACCACCATTAAACCGGATTATGATTCCGTCATAAAGTCCCTATGAAACGAATTAATTGAGGGGTCAGCAGTAGTAATGTGGTATGATACAGGTGGCACTTCACGGGGTGCCCGGCGTGCCAGTGCAACGGGCACGCGGTCTGCGACAGCGAGGCGCGCTGCGTGCAGCCGTGCGGGGGCCGCGCGCTCGGCGACCACTGCGACAAGTGCGCGCCCGGCCACTGGGGCAACCCGCTCAACGGCGGCGTCTGCCAACGTAACTAGCCGCCTTATACGTACATCCCGTCACACACATACACCCCATCACACAAACATCCCGTCATACAAGCACGCTCACACATATACACCCCATTCACACACATACACCCCATCACACAAACACATCCCGTCACACAAGCACGCTCACACATATACACCCTGTCACACACATACACCCCATCACAGACGTACGCTCCATCACACACTTACACTTTGTCCCACGCATACACCCCATCACTTCGTCCCACACATACACCCCATCACTCCCTCATCACACACACCCCAAGGAGTTCAGTCACATATTCACGGACAGGATAATTATATACTTATACAATAAAGATGAGTAGACGTCACTGTTGTATAGACACAGTATAAAACAAGTTTATGAGTTGTGAAGTCACTGACACAGTATAGTATAAGTTTATAAGTGGTAACATCACTATTGTGTGGTAAGGGATGTAAGATAATGAATATTGACGTCATGTTTGTATAGACATAGTATAATATAAGTTTACGAGTAGCGAATGTTGTTTTATAGCGTGCGAGTGCAACGCGCAGGCGGTGTCGTGCGCGCAGGAGACGGGGAGGTGCTACTGCACGACGAAGGGCGTGGCGGGGGACCGCTGCGACAAGTGCGACACCACGAACCACTACCACGCAGACCCCTACAACAAGGGCGCCTGCTACTGTCAGTATACACTACTCAATCTATACTAATCAACCTGTATATGGGGCGTTCCACGCCAAAACGGACGGGTATATGGGGCATTCCATGCCAAAAAGGACGGGTATATAGGGCATTCCACGCCACAAGGGACGGGAATATAGGGCATTCCACACCAAAAAGGACGGTTATATGGGGCATTTCACGCCAAAAAGGACGGGTATATAGGGTATTCCACGCCAAAAAGGACGGGTATATGGGGCATTCCACGTTACAAAGGACGGGTATATGCGGCATTTCACATCAAAACGGACGGGTATATGGGGCATTCCACGCCAAAAAGGACGGGTATATAGGGCATTCCACGCCAAAAAGGACGGGTATATAGGGCATTCCACATCAAAAAG
>MU162420.1:0-12078 GCA_015888305.1 Antheraea pernyi
TTTTGTTTGTTATAACTTTCTTCGATGTAATTTTTTTTTCATCCGAAAACAATTTCTCAGTTTATTTTACCCGCGTACTGCCGTAATAAAGTCTGGGATCTTTCCAGCCTATTTTGTTTTTTCTTTGCAAACGCTGGTTTAAATAATGTCTGTTCCTTTTACAATAAGCACGTAGTCTCAGGTCTTCTTTTAATTTTTTGAGCCTCTGAAGAGCTAAGATTTTTGCTAACGCACGGGATTTCGTTGGATTTGCGCTCACTGCTTCGATGACTGTTGGTGTCCTAACTACGTGAGGTCGGCCGCACCTCTTACGGTCTTCAAAGCTTGAATCTTCATTGTACCGTATGATAGTACAATAAACAATCAATTGTTTTCATCTTTTGTAAAATGTCGAAAATCTCTGTTGGTGCGTAAACACAGCGGTGTAACGCGATAACTGCGCCTCTGTCTTCCTTATGCGACAACCACGAAGCTTCAACATAAATCTCGGAGCCAACAATACATCGGAATCAGTATATGTAAACAGAATTTAATAGAAAATACTCGTAAGTGATGCGTTCAAACACATTGAGTAAATATATACGTATATATGTATTATAGCATCTTATTTGCTCTCCTTAATAAAATTACATTAAAATATACGCATAAACGATTTACTCGTTGTTAACGAAATAAGCAAAAATGATATTCTTCCTCTTTTGAAGTCGCACCGATCTCGGAAATTATATTTTTTTTCCTCTTAATCCTCTAAGTATAATATTTTTCATTCAGCGAAATAAAATCTGAGTACGAAGCGCCGAAGTCTCATAATTCGAATCTCAAAAGGGGTGCCCTAACTTATTTCGTTTTAAAAGAGTTTATAAACATTACAATTATGTCATTCAAAAATATCTATAATATTATGAAATACCCTTAGGGACCTAATATAATTATTACAGTAGTACGTGACATGGTGATTTCAAATGACAGGAATTTGTATATTTTTGAACAAAGTTATTTTACTATAAAAACATATCTCATATGTTAATATACTCGTACTTTTAACATTACTCTCTTCATCTTTACCCATTAATTTCGTATTTTACAAAAATCGCTGATATATAGCGAGTATCGAACTAAGGAAAATGGTTTTCAAATCCCACTGATCTTAGAATCGCACTGCACTTCTGAATTTGTATTGTGTAAATGTAAATGATGAATACATTGATTATCTTCGTATAACTCTAATTGTTTAAGCAGCGGTAGCCGATATCTTGGATGGTAGGATTTCTTCAAACTTACATGATACTTATCATTTTACTTTGGCTAACATCTCTATAAATTACAGCCCATAGACTATTCTGATGTTTAAACGATGGTACTCTAAAGTTTCATTAAAAATGCGTTTAGTAGATTTTACGTGAAACAGTGAAAATATCCAACCATCTTCACAAACTTTCTTTTATTTACACTTGAACTGCCACGTTGGTCACATACCGTCACGACCGTTCATGGTTTCTTTTATGATGCCACGATGGTCATTGGTAAACGGAACACTAAACCTTTTTACACCTGTAAAAATTGATTCGTGGCGTCCTAAAAGAAACATGTGATTACGGCGTGGCAATCAAAGTGTTAATCAATATTATTGAACGACTTATCAAGTATTTCGACTTAACGAGATATCGGGCGAAAATCACTTTAGGCCGCAAGCCGAATAATGACACACGCGCACACCAGTTATTTAGGCTGTCGGATTACGCCGGGAGAGGAGTGTACACCGCCTTACTTTTACGTTGTTGAAATTTTTATAACGGTTTCATAATCTTGGCGACAGCGCTGTTTTATTGGAGCTCAGATAAGCGAGAATAAAGACGTTTTCACTTCCCGCTACATTGAATTTGTGATAATCGTTTCAGCTTTAGTTCGTACACGAAGTGGTTTTTGTTTGATTTTTTACACGATTTTTTGATGATTTTTTTTTTTTTATAATTGCTATAAAATTTCAAGACATCATGTCGATCGACGTAGGTTAGATCTCTACAATGATTTGGATAACAAGCACAAATAAAGGTATATTCTGACAGCAATATTTAAGAGCTATTCGCTAAATTGCGATTGTGGTCAAAGGAATATGCTAAATTCGAGATATTATGTATTCGGACTTTTAAAATCGTTTCAGGAAATCTATACTCTTTCAAATCATAGGAAATAATAAACCCAATCTTTCAGAGAGAAGGATTTAACACGATGACTAGACATTATCGTAGCGTGCTGATTTTATTTTCAAGTCGATTCACTTCAGAACATTCTCTGTGATTCAAAACGATAAAAGCGTTCAATGAGGCGATGTCTCCTCGTAACTAAGGCGGTTCAAGATTATTAGTAATGTCTGCATCATTCGATCAAACGGTGTTCGCATTTATCAATATTATTTCATTAAATTAATATTAGATCATAAAATTTTGCATTCATATTATCAGGGGTACAACAAAATAATCCCAAGGAGAGTTGATGTCAGGCAGGCGGCCGATCGTAAAAATTAAGCCAAATCATACACCACAACATGACAAACATGTTGTACCGACCCTACTTATGTGGGATAAGGGTAAGAAGAAGCAGAAATGAATATAAAACATAGTAAATTATAAAATATTTAGAGTTTCTTATACATGTAAATATAGTGATAAAGGTCTGTCGTTGTGCTCGCTTCACGCAATAACGCCCCCTCTCCGCTGCTGCCCAAACCCGCGGAGGACTTGACCTTCCATTGCACGGGTTCGAGGTAATTTCAGAACTGGGCTGCCTATGTGGGGTGTGGCGTAGGTAAAAAAATATGTGCCACCGAGGGTGTTGCGGAGCTTGCTCACGCTGATCATCGTGCAGTTTTTAGGTCGGTAGGAGACGCTTTCTGGCAACACTCTGATGCTTTTAGCAAAGGGGCGGTCGACAGTACTCATGTTCTCACGAGCCACTGAGTGTTTCATGTAGGATTCTCCTGTGTGTGAGCTTGTAGCGGGACTCGCAAGCGGTCGGCTACGATCCGCGGCGTACTTCGTGCGACATCGATTTTAGCTGAAGCGCCAGTCGATTCGCAACTCCGACGCCGGGAGGCCGCACGCACGCGTTGCCACGTATTAGCGAGATATAAGTTGTCGCAGCTCAGGTATAATATTGAACGTATATTTAGATTGTGTGTGCAATAAACTATTTGTATACGTAATAAATAATCTTAAAGTTGTATCGTGTTATTACAAAAAAGTTAAATACGTATTAAATACTTAGTTTAAAAAAGTTTCCTATTAAATGCGCCGCGCTCGCCCGAGGCAAGTTCGCGTTATCCTTTTTCACAAGTCTAACCTAACGTAACCAAAGCGAGACCAAAAGAGCAAGATGTCGAACATTCAGCGACCGCGGTGCATTTAATATGAGACCTTTTTTAAAGCCATGGTTCAATACGTATTTAACTTTTTTGTAATAACACGATACAACTTTAAGATTATTTATTACGTATACAAATAGTTTATTGCACACACAATCTAAATATACGTTCAATATTATACTTGAGCTGCGACAACTTATAAATCTCGCGAATACGTGGCAACGCGTGCGTGCGGCCTCCCGGCGTCGGAGTTGCGAATCGACTGCTTCGCTTCAGCTAAAATCGATGTCGCACGAAGCACGGCGCGGATCGTAGCCGACCGCTTGCGAGTCCCGCTACAAGCTCACACACAGGAGAATCCTACATGAAGCAGTCAAAGGCTCGGGGGAGCATGAGTACTGTCGACCTCCTCTTTGCTAAAAGAAGGGATGCCAACCAATGATATTATAAGTAAAATGGTGTTTTATTTATAATATCATCATTGCTGCCAGAACACTCGACGTTTATTATTTTTCACAGCCATCGCGTTATGGAATAGATTTCCGGAGTTTTTGGCGGGATCTTGGAATGCCATGTAGTGGTCTTTATATTTTATCCGTAATCTTGTGTTATTTGGCTCTATATTGTGTAATGTTGATGGTGCTTTACGTAATATAGTTTGGTTATTATGCACGGGTGAAGTGGATCGGAAATAATACCACGGAGCATAAATTCTGAATTGCTACAAAAACTCTGACCCGATTCATATAGGATTGATCGAATCGTCGGTAGAGCATGCACTCGTGTTCCCTCGCGCGGATACCCTAACACCAGTAACTTCTGATGAAGTTTCGGCCACCATCAAGCGTCTTAAGCTTAAGTATTGATACTACTTCCTGACCACATCATAGCCCTATTGGTCTGCATCTTCAATGCGACCATGTCCCAGGGTCACCTTCCAGCCGTTTGGAAAAAGGCTGTAGTTATAGGCATTCACAAATCCGGCAAAAAAGCTACGCTTCCCGTAAGCTATCGCCTTATCAGTCTCTTAGATACACTGGGTAAACTATACGAGCGGCTCCTTCTGAGCCGTCCCCAGGTCTCAATTTCAGAGTTAGATAATAGAAGTTATTTGAACTGATTTTTAAAGATAACGGATATTTAGAGAAAACAATCTCATATTTATCATAACCATATATCTTGTCAAATTTATAAATTCTTTTCATTATTATAGCGAGACGTCATAGTGTCACCACCACGTTGTTACTTTTAGAAGGAGATTATAAACGAACGATCTGACTCCGATTTGTTTATTGAGCCGAGCAGGCATAAGAAACAAAAATACAGCACGCGTAAATGAATAAGAAGTGCCCCGACAATACAAATAATCTTGGAGTTGTAAAATAGTAAATTTAAGTCTAGAAAATGACAATAAGTAAGCGATTAACAAAGCCGTACAGTAACAAAATACAATACAACCTAAGGCAATAAAAAGGGGTCGTCAAATTCTGTCAAACATATAGTCGTCACTTTAAATAGTGGCGCTCTTAATCCTTATTATCTTGGACTTTTACAGTGCCGCTTCTGCTTTTTTGTATGAATTAGTGTAGTACACACATGTCACGTTTGCTACAGGTATGTGTGTCGTTACAATAAGTATGTTTAGTTGTGTTCTAACTAAAATATTGGTATTGAATGATTGTCAAGTTTATTCCGAAACAATAGGTTTTTTTGGATGAAAGTTACACCATACTTTTTTACCTTTGACAGAACGTATGTGATATTTCATGACGACCGGTTGAGTACTCTAGGTGTGAAAGCGTAACAAATAACCTACATTCGCATTAGACAGGATTAGGATGTTTCGAAAATTATTGTTCCAATAGGCGCTGCCCGCGACTTTTTCCGCGTGAAATTTTGCCAAAAATATTTGTTCAATGAAAACGTACGCGTGGTAGTGACCGCTGCTTCTTTATTTTATTACATTTGTGCGGAACCGTATTTTTTTTTCTAGAATCAAATTAGCCTAAGTTACCTATTATTGATGTGAAACATCTATAGGCGTTGGTGTTGATTGTTGGCGTGGCAATACAGGAAGTGTGTGTCAGACGTGGCGACGCGATACCATGCGCAATCTCTCTTGCCGCATACCTATAGTGTATATGGTGTTGTTTACTACGTTACACATGTGTTTCACATCTGTCAGGCGTCCCGTGACGGCTAATTTTTTTACATCTGCAGATGTCAGTTCAAGTTAAAATCAATCCAACTGTTTCGGAGATTAGCCGGAACAAACAGGCAGACACAGACAAAAATTTTAAAAATTGGCTTATTCTTCAAATACCGTATATACTTACTTTAAAACTCTGAATAATTCATTTATGCAAACGAATTAGTTATCATTTGTAACTAAATTAATGAGTTACCTACTGTTCCAAAAAGTCTGAATTAATAGTAATTAATTATTATTCTATTTATAGGTTATATCGCTATCTTGACATCATTTTTGATTAACTGTCTGTCTACCCGACATCTAAACTTGTTGTACCAGATAATAAATAATAAGACACCAAAAATGAGTCCTATATTATAGAATTTCTTATCTATCCATGTCCATCTATTCTGTAGAGAACGTATTCAAACACTGTAGATAATATTCATGAGATTAATTTAAACTAAATTTAATGCAAAATATGATATGCCTCTAAAGTTATAATGATAAATGCACGAAAAGTCAATTTATGCTCGGCTCTTTCATATTTCAGGTAAGGTCAATAAATAGATCTTTTTACATGCGTAGTCTCCTCAAAGATGGTCTGCGGTAGTAAACCTGAAGGACTCTTATGTTATACGATGATTACGTATCCTTATCATTAAGAACGCCTCTGTTTGAATAACATGATGCCTTTGTAGAACCCTCTCATTAGATATTTATTGAAAAGATTATGCATTTATATTAGCGTAGTACATGTAGTGTACCCCAAAAATGAATCTTTAAATCTAATTTAGTAAATTACTAAATTGTAACTCGGACAGGCACAGTAATCAGTACCGAAACAAACGATATGACCAAGCATTAACTAGAAATACCTTAATGTTATAATGTAAGAAATATAATATTATACACTAGGAGACATTACATTCTATAATTACGAAATGTAAATAAATGTAATTGATAATTTGTGTTCGGGTTATTAAGAACTCACCGAGTTTTCATATTATTTTTATAATATTTTACAAATAATAGGTTAAGATCAGCTCTTTTTTTTATATCATAGGAGGCAAACGAACAGGTGGGTCACCTGTTGTTAAGTGATTACCACCGTCCATAGACACTAGCACTACCAGGGGAGTCGTAAGTGCATTACCAGCCTGTGTTTGAAGAAGGAGTAGGAGTAGGAGAGGGAGGGGGAGGAATGGTAGGCCTCCGGCGATCACACTGACCGAACCAAAAGCAATAATGCAAGCACTGTTACTTCACGTCGGTTTTCTATGAGCGGGTGGTACTAACCCGGACGAGGGTGTTATTTATTTATATATGTATTGAGAAAGGAATCGGGCAATTATATATAGTGTAATACATAAAGTACACAAAACAACAAAGTAATAGGTTACTATTATATATGGTTTGGCGTAGGATCCCAGTAGCCGAATATGGGAAAAATTAAACGCGAATGACATTACGGGGCATAGCTAACATTATACATAGTTTAAAGGTCATCTTAGTTTCACACTCTCAATATGGTAAACTAAATTATTTGTTATTTGTGTGGATATCTGAGAGACATCTTTTCGATAGTGTGTTTACAAATAAATATTATGAACAGTGGAATACGTCAAATGACTAACGATAGCAATAGTCTATGGTATGATGATGGAGTTAATGCCGTTTTCCCTTACTGATTGGATTGTTTGTTCGAACCGGTGGTAGTTTTGACGTTCCTAAACGGCTAGTCAAGGCTTAAATTGAATAAAATATTTTTGATTATCATGGTCGACGGTGTCGTGACCTGCATAAATAAAGTGATAAACGCATTATATATGGTAGTTTTGACATCTCGTATTTTTAGTATTTTTTGCAGTAATGTTCAAGAATAATTACTTACTATTAAATACGACGCTGATAAATCCATAAACGACCGCTCTTAGTCTATTCGATACTTGTCACGAAACACCAACCACCCCGAGGGGTAATTATCAATGCCGGATGATGACCATTGTTTCTGACACGCCACTCAATTTCCTGGGGCTATTTGAGAATTTCCAAGGTTCAGTACGAAATTATTTATGTAATTTTGTAACTATGCTTGTTGGCTTTGATATTGCTAATAAGTAATGTGATATCTTTGCTTGTTGGCATGTCGTTTTTATTGTCATAAAGCGTAAAAACTTTTAATCAAAGCTCATATAGTGGGAGACGTGACACATGACTACCAAGTAATCGGCCAAAGTGTCACGCTTAGACGTATTGCTCTCCAGAATGACCCAATACATTCTTTGAAGCGTGATTATCCATAATTGAAGCAATAATAGCTTAGTTGATAGCGTATTCCACTCTTTGCAACTGAGTCGAAGCCGGTGAAGGAAAACATCGTAATGAAATCATAGCATAGTGGTAAGGTTTCTGTAAGTCCACCTGGCTAGCTACCACCCTGTTGAAAATCTCTCGCTAAGCACCTGTTAGTGTGTTTCTGCAGCTACACTTGAGAACCAGTCCCCTCTAGGTTTGTCGTGGTTAGACAACGTCGTCATTTAACATCAGATCAGGTTGTGGTTAAACGCTAAAACCTATAAAGTATAAAGAACGAATTAAATTGTTAGTGCACCCAACCGAATCGCTTAATGTCATGCACATGGTAAGAAATTTATCAAAATCACTTTATCGTATTACGGAACCAACCAATGTATATCGAACTAGCGAAATACATGACAGTAAAGTCTCACTGATTGTTCTTGGGTAACACTGTGCTTGCCGTCAGATTCGATGCCATCAATTTGTATAACAAGAGTTACAATAGTTATAGTCTTAGAAATATCATCATCATCATCTTATCATTAACGGGCTGTAAAAGGCCCACTTCAGGACCATAGGCCTCTTCCCAAAGGAAAGTATGCGCATAATCACCACGGAAGCCCTCGATTGGCGATTTCAAACTCCGAGAAATACAGAGTTCTAAGTTTTCCCACATCCAGTAATACTATGATAATATTTCTCAGATTCATGTTCATTTAGATTTCAGCATGTACCGACTTATTGTTATGAAATGATATTTACTGGTCATAGTTTCAAGGCCCCCCCCTTATATCACGAAAGTTATGATGATAATAGCAGACGATTCTAAGTAAAAGAAGATATTACAAGTATAGTGTCTAAAGAAAAGTTA
This sequence comes from Antheraea pernyi, assembly GCA_015888305.1. Lineage (NCBI taxonomy): Eukaryota > Metazoa > Arthropoda > Insecta > Lepidoptera > Saturniidae > Antheraea > Antheraea pernyi. Next base: position 8,725 of record MU162420.1, read on the forward strand.
ATACAAAGAGAGTGTTCCACCTGCCGTATAGTGAGCCAATCAATATATCGTCAAAATGACGTAAAGTCTCAATGGAATAGGATAGAGACATGACGTCCATTAGGGGAGAATGAAACTTTTTATTGGCAACGTGCGCCCGAAACTTTATAGGATGATTGTACGACTTCTGAAGTGTAACAATGACATATAGTAAATAAAGTTTGGTGAATTATGAGCAATCGGGAAAATGTTTCATATGAATACGACCTTTATCTGTGAAACGGAAGTGATTCCATTTTCCAAATTAAAATTAACTTAAAAAGCCCTATTAAATAATAAAAACTAAATACGGACGACACGTCCCTTACCTTCAACAACTCAATACGTAATGATTTATATTCGCCACAACATGATGTATGCATTTTATATAGCATCTACCGTCTGTTTTCTACAATATCGAATTCAAGGCTCTAGATTTTAAGTCAGTCTAATTAGGGCTACTTAAAAAGTATTTAACTCCTGCATCGAGGTTTGATTAGTTGTGTCCAGTGATATCCCTCGCTTATTTTTTTTCCAAAATAGAAACATTTTCAACACAGTTAAGTTTAAACAAATTCAGTATAAAGCACTATTATTTGCGTAGGGTACCGCTTGGATTAGTACCTCGTTCACCTAAGCATTCATAGTCCAAATCACGCGCCCCACCTTTGCATTCCAATACTCTGCGTCATGCAAGAAAAATAACCTAAGACTTCTCTTCCTTTTTTTAAACTAATGTATTTAATTCACTGACTTTTTAAATTACAAAGCTTTATTAATAATAAATAAAAATGACCCTTAATAAACGATCAGTAATAGAATAACAATGACCAATAATAAATAAACAATAAGCATTGGAGTTCAGTACGCAACCGTAATTATAGTCTTGGTGCAGACAACGTGGGCGAGGAACCTTCTGGACGAATGGCGCAGTGTTTACATATGATATCACAGACTCACTGTCACTGCGTCCAGGGATTAGTGACGCAGTTTCTACATATTTACATCATAGCCGACCAATGTTATATCTAGGGGTTGATCTCGTAGACCAAATAATATATTGTTTACTATTTCCTAGCCGAACACCTGATGATATGCGTAGTTGTAAATAAAAATATTACGCAGCTATGTACTTACGTATGTTTATCTTATATTATGGAGATCCATATGGCTTTCTAGGACTATATTACTTGCGTCACAGTTGGCACAAATTATTACTTCGTTCTTGTTTAGTGTACTTTTTAACCTTCCTTTTTTATAGTAATTTTTCCGCACTTATTCGCTCTTATTATAATGCGATATTAGATATACCTAAAAATTACTTCAATACATGCTAATACTTATATCTTAAACGAGAGAGTTTATGCAAATGGATCTTAGCTTGTTACATTCCACCCAAGACCTGCGGAACGAATTGTGATAAAACTCTACAATAATATAGCTTACATATTGAAATAACATTTTGGATATACTTTATTAAATTGGTCCAGTAATATGTCAAGTAGGTTTTAAAATATTCTACCATCTGATAGCTATCTCAGCGTGCGCTGCATAAATTCTTTGATATATAAAGAGAAGCAGATAATATATAGTGTCATTTATAATAAGCAATAATAAACACAAATCACGGGCGTCTACTAGTTGGCTATAATATGCAAAAAAAACTGTTAATTCGAGAGAATATAACATTCAAACAAATAAAAAACAATCTTTCGCACTTTACTGTTTAAAATTATCGTATAAATGTATGCGAATTTAGAAAAAACTCAATTTAATGCACATAAAATTGTATTTCAGAATAAATAAACATAAATATATTTTTTCTAGTAACTATTTATTTTCTATACTTTTATTGTTGGCAACCAATCTTCCAGTATTAGACCTTTTTATTCTAATTCCAAATTTATATAAAACGAGCTGTTACCCGCAGCTCCGTACGCGTTTCTTAAAATGTAATAAATAAATGTAAAATTGTGAGGAGATATGTAAATAACAGAAATGCTCTTTTATATTATACATTATCGAAAAATATGTGTACGTCTTTTATTATATAGAAGATATAATATATAGTATTGTCGATATAATTAAGTTACTCTTATATGTTGCTATAATCACTGAGTTATGTAGACGCAAGCGCGGTAATTAAAACAAAATGGCCGTCAAATTGACCAAAAAGATAATATAATTTAAATTACATACAAACATATGACTTTCAATTATATATATTTATTCTTGAAGTCCAATAAAGAACATGTCTCACGGGGTTTTTTTTAAATAATCAACAACATATCTTTGATGAATTTCACACGGACGAATGCACGGGTAACAGTTCAACAAATAAAATAAAATATGTAAACCGCTATAATTTCGGATGTCTGCCAATAAAATTCCCGTTAACATAGGTCCATTCGTTTCGGATATAACACGGAACAAACAAACGGACAGACGAAATATAATAATACAAAATACTGACAGGATTTAAAATAAAAAACATTGTTTTGTTATTTGTAGCCATATCCATTCACTAAAATGTTTTATTTTAATTTCACATTTTTTCACACACTTTATTTTTATAATACGTAACAGATTGCAAATAAAAAATTGGAAACAAAACAAACGTAGAATAACCATCTTGAATAGAAAAACAAAATAAACTTTAAAAATGTTTGCGATAAAAACCACGTTACTATGGCAACGTAAATAATACTAACGCAGCTAAAAGGAAAAAAACAGCCCGATTTTGAAACATTCTTCATTGGTGCTCCGCTCTTATTAGTGCTAGCGTGATGACATATAGCCTATAGCCTTCCTCGATAAATGAGCTATCTAACACTGAAAGATTTTTTGTTATCAAAGCTGTATTTCCTGAGATTAGCGCGTTCAACCAAATAAACAAACAAACTCTTCAGCTTTACATATTATAGGTCTTTACCTATGAAATTGCCGTGTTGTATGAAAAAATTTAAACGAATTATTTTCATGTATTTTTTATTTGTAGTAATCACACATGCAATCAATGCATCTTTGCCAACGTAGTGACAGTTTATTGATGCCCTTCTTAAATAAATCAGCTGGACGGGAGGCAACAAATTCTTCAAAGGCATTTTGTACTGCCTCTCGGATATTGAATTTTTTTCCCGCCAAGGTGTTATCCAAATTCTGGAAAAAGTAGTAGTCTGTAGGCGCAAGGTCTGGTGAGTAGGGCGGATGACGGAGAACTTTCAACCCCAGTTCTTGCAACTTGGAGACCGTCTGCTGTGCAATATGAGGTCGCCTGTTGTCGTGCAGGAGCAGCGGAGACGAGCGATTGACCAATGCTGGTTGGAGATGTGCCAG
>MU162421.1:0-12395 GCA_015888305.1 Antheraea pernyi
AGCAATTATTTTTGAACTCTTTATCTTATGTCACGCTTCTTCTTACCCTTATCCCACATAAGTATGGTCGGTACAACATGTTTGTCATGTTGTGGTATATGACTTGATGATGTTCTTATTAGATTATTAGTGATGAATGACAAGTATTTAGTTATAAAAAGACCGAAATTAAACTCTTTACATATTGCTAAGTGAAATCAATAAAAATCCTATATAATTACTCTTTGTATTGTAGAATTTTAATAAAGTGTAATAAATATATATATTATATTGCAGGAATCAATAGTACTGATTGCCAGTCTACCAAAATCCATTTTGAAGATGAGAAAGGTTATAAGTGGTTTTATATCGGTAAGTGAAATATGTTCTTTCTTCTCAATTTATATATATGAATATAATCGAAGTTGAGGTGGCTGCTTTAGCACCCTTCCATGCAGAGCGTCATTTGTTGGCGTCTGCCGTATTTTACTCAGTGATGCTATAGCAGGCCAAATTAAACAGAATAAAGTGCATTTCTAGATCTCGGAATCCGAAATAAGATTAATAAATTATTAACCATTTAGCAACCGCTATCAGGCACAATATCCATATATTTTGAATTTAAAGTTACTTTATGATTCCCTTCTATTATTTTTGTAAAATAATCGTGTATGAGATTATCCCTAATAATACTATTATTTAAAGAATTGCTAGACTTAATTACTTTCCAGATTAGTAGTTAGCTATAGGCCGATAACGTGGTGTTGAAGGATGCGGGAATCAATTGTATACGAAACCGTCTGTTGTAGAAATTTTAGAGAGATCTATGTTAAGCATTCAACTGAATGGATGGTTATTATTAATAATAATAAAATTAAACTCTTGGTTAACACATCATAGTTTTGAGAATGTAACAATTTTTATAGAGTAGCAGACTAATTTCTCCAACTGACTTATAAGAGACACTTTAGATCGAGTAAATTCTAGCAGTAATTGAAATCAAACATTACACCAGCAGCAAATATACAGAAGACGTCCTCATTTTTTAAGCTCATACAAATGATTTATAAAACTGGTAATTCATTAACAAGTCCAGAGATTATTCAGTACTGCGATTTATCTAAATAAAATATTGCAGGGTGATATTCCTAGCGCACTACTGGATGCAATGGACCTTACCCAGAATATAATGTGTGTAATATCTCCCGCAATATTAACAGAAATGGCGTGTACTGAAGTAAAAAGAATTAAACAAATTATCATAAAGCAGTTGCTTCAATGTTCAGGTAATATTTAAAATTTTCTTTAATAATAAGACTGCTTATTACTGTTTTTTTTTTTTTTTCAATACGATGCGCTATTAAATAGATGTCTCACATTGATCAAGCTTCCTCAGAATGGTTTTCTGCATTATCACCATCGTATATTTACTAAGTAACTACGAATAAGCAAATATCTGCCGATTCCATTGGTGGGAACAGGGTAATGGAGGGTAAGCAGGTCACGGAAAAAATTAGTGGCGTTAAAATTCAGAGTGGGTAGCGGCAAAAGAGTGTTGGGTACAGTTGTGAACTGAAGTGTAAGGCTAAGCAAAGGTGCTATTGTAAAGAGCTCCATATTATGTACCCGTAGCTGCTACGTACGTAGTACGTACGTACGTACTTACGTAATTTTGTAATCGAATTTTTACATGCATTATATATTTTTCTACTTTTGTACTGAATTTCATAAATACTAGATGAGCTCTCACGACTCACACCAAAAGGTGACGGGAACTGTTTTAACTTTTTTAATTTAACGAATAAGATGGAATTTTATAATCTTTTCTTTACTTCATAGATTTTAGCGTTTGACAGCAATCCCAATCAATTGGATACCCAATCAATTAGAGTGTGCTAGCTAGCCAGGCGAGCTTAGAAAAACCCTACTATCATGCTGTTTCATCATTCATTCATTTTATAATGCCGTCATTGTTGCATCAAAATGTTTTCCTTCAAGTAAAAGGTCAAGCTCATCCGACTAGAATTTTAGATTTCTTTTGGCGTGTATGATTAATATTAAAAAAACTGTGACAGGACAACATAATTGTGTAAGAATGCAATAATTTAGTATCTTATTGTGTTGTGAATTTAAATTTAATTCGAAGTAACTGTATATTATTTTATTGTGTTGTAGTGTATATTAATTTGAGTTACTGTATATTACTTTATACTGCGAGTTATTAAATCATCAAACCTGATACAAACCAGTATTATAAAAGCGCATGTATTTTTTTTATTTTATTTTTACCGTAGCACGGCAAAGTGACTTTACTGTGCCTGATGGTGAGCACAGTATAATCTAAAAACAATGGCGACCACCGAGAGACACACTATCCCTCACCGGTCGCCGCTGTCATGCCGGCTTGCATAAATGTCTCTTCACGTTACGCTTGAAGGACCCCATATTATAGGAAGGAGGGAACACACTGGCCGGGAGATTGTTCCACAGCTTCACGGTACGGCAGAGATAAGAAGTTGCGAACTTTTTAGTTCGTGCCCAGATAGGATTTACCGTAAAACTATGGCTCCGGAGCCCACCGCGCGTGGTTCGGGTATGAAAAGGAGAGGAAGGTATTAAATTAAAATACTACTATTGAGATGAAAAACTATATACTATTAATACTATTTTGATGGTGGTAGAGCCACGCTGAAACTATTATTGATTTCAGCATGAATGGGTCGGCTCGCCCGAGGTAGTACCACCCTCTCATAGAAAACCGACGTGAAGTAACAGTGCTTGCATTGTTGCGTTTCGTTTTCACGCCATAGCTACTCAACCGAAAAATATAAAATGCTTACACATTGCCAGGTATAGTAATCTTTCCTCCAGAACAAAGGCACTTTCCCAAGGGATAGGCCAAATGAATATTAACACAAACGAAGCAGCAGCCAAAAGCTAGTGTTTGATTAAACCGATCAATACATATTATAAAACAAAGTCCTCCGCCACGTCTGTCTGTCTGTTCGAAATAACCTCAAAAAGTACGGATCGGATATTCATGCGTTCATTAATAGATAGAGTGATTCACGGCTAAGGTTTAGGTATAATAATTTGTCAAGATTTTTTTGTAAATTGGTTAATATATAACGATAAATGTTGAAAGTCTGTATCATGACGAGTGTTCTGAAGAGTTATTCAAATTAATCCCTTCCTCTCCTTTTTACAATCGAACCACGCGCGCTGGTCTTCGGAGCCACAGTTTTACGGTAACACCTATCTGGGCACGAACTAAAAAGTTCGCAATATATTTGCCGTACCGTGAAGCTGCGGAACAATCTCCCGGCCAGTATGTTCCCTCCATCCTATAACATGGGGTCCTTCAACTTCAACAGCGACGATCGACAGAGGAGAGCGTATCTATCGGTGGTCGCCGTTGTTTTTGGATTATACTGTACTTACCATCAGGCACAAAGCAGTCACTTCGCCGTACTACCATAAAAAAAAAACAGTGATCACCACCGTCCATAGACACTTGCAACACTAGAAGAGTCCCAAGTGCGTTTCCGCCCTGTGTTTGTGGGAGGGGAGGTGGGTTATCCAGCGCTCTCACTGACCGAACGAAACACAACAATACAAGCACTGTTACTTCACGTCGGTTTTCTACGAGAGGGTGGTACTACCCCGGGCGAGCCGACCCATTCATGCTGAAACCAGTAATAGCTTCAAGGTGGCTCTACCACCTCTAAAAGCTTTCGTGGGAAACGCTGCCCTTTGGGATATAACAACACGATTAAGATAATAAGCGACACAAATGAAGTCGCGGAATTCAGCTAGTTGTCTAGCTATATTATAAAGGACTCATTTTATCTTACAGACGAATCACTACGCTTCGAGTTGGATACAATGCTGGAATACGTATCGCGGCGACCATTCAAACACACAATTTGGCGGACTATTCCACTTAATATGTCTCTTCCTATCAATCTTATTGGCTTGAGTATTACATACGTTATTGTAATTATACAATTGAATGCATTTCGCATTTAGATTTTATTCGTTCTATCCACTGTTATCATTGATTAGATAATTTAAGAGACAGCGTCAAAATTTCGAGTGTATTGTAATTTGATTTTAATTCCGGATACTAGAATAACAAATAAGGGTTTATATTATTCGCTAAATTATATTTATTGCTTTGGAGTTAAAACTCAGTTTGTTGTGAGCTTGTTAATTAATACGTATTTTAGAGCCATTTGCACCAAAAATATAAATTTAATTGTAGCATTAAATTCAGTTTCGTTTGGTGAAAATAAATTGTCCGTTTAAGATATGGTTTAAAGAATTAAAAGTGATTTGAGGTTTTGTTGCAATCTGCTTTAATGCTACTCTATGCTTAAACTTGAAATATTTGTTCTAAATACCATTACAAAATTTGGAGTGATGTTCACAATTTTAAGAAATTCATATTTATGTCACGATCTCATTTAGCTTTAAGTATTTAACTGGATTTATCTTTGTCTTCAGTAAATCGAGGACGTACTTTTTTCTACAAAGGAAAATGTTAAAAAAATATTAATAGTATATAGTGTGCAGAAACAAAGATAAAAAACAAAACAAAAGAATCAAATAAATATTACGGCTTGTATAAACACATTGTAGACGTTTAAATTAAAAATTTGATCATTTTATTACAGAATTTAGGTTCACACAATATTTTAATTTGTGTTAAAAGACCGACTTCAGTCCTAAAATATAACAATCATGTGGTAGATACACCGAAATAAACACATAAAACACAAGACAAGGTATTTTTGATGTGAAACATCTATAGGCGCAGGTAAACCATGATTTTGGCTTGGCGCGACGCGACGTGGCGACGCAATACAGAAACTTTGCAATATTAACGAAATACTCAAGAACATTTGCAACCGTATCTGTATAAACATAGGATTCAAATTATTTTGTCGGCCAGTCGTTATACTAGTGTTACGCGCCATGCGCCGATGCCCTAGCGCCCTTTGATATATACCGCCAAACACACCGCGCCTGCACCTAGCTGAATTTTAGTATTATGTATTTAATAAAAATGAATATTTGTGTAATAAAATAAATAAATAGTCATTATTCTATGGAACAATTTTGTAATGCTTTATCTTTTCATTATGCCATAGCTGATTCCTGTCGTAATCTGTTCTTTTAAGCATATAACTTATACAAAACAATTTCGATGTTTCACATTTGCCAGGCGTCCCGTGACGGCTGAATTTTTTGTATGTGGCATAGGGCAAATAATATTTAAGTGTGTGGTCTATATATAATAGGAGGGGAGATAAAAATAATATTTAATAGTATTTAACTGAATAAGTCATATATATGCATAAGATAAAAACGCTTTAGTGTTTTCGTCATCGGATTTAAAAAATATAAATAATTGTACTTTTTTGTTCCCCTTTCTTGTGAGTTATATATGTTGAAATATTTATTATGTTCATATTATTGATTTTACCTGTGTACAATAATACTCTTTTAGCAGCCTTTTTGTTATATATCTTGCATGTTCTTGTTTTATCAATTAAATGTGTGGGATTTCCGAAAAATATTTCGTATTTTATTTCTACAATTTTTTTTTTATTGCTAAGTGGCATTTTTCGACACTAGTATACCGTTAAATAATCAATGTGTTTGTCTCATTTAGTATCACTAAGATACTGCATAAAGCACTAAAGTACGGGCGCTTTTAAATAACATGGAAAAGAAATCTAGAATGAATAGCGTTGGAAAAAGCCTATATTGGAAAAGCATCAGTCGGTGTGAAACCTGAAAATATCTTATGGCACGTTTTAAAATATCCAAAGGAGTTATATATACCAGGTGAATGTTTAGACAGTATCAATATTTATGGAGGACAATCTGCACTCGATTCTCGTTCAAAATCAATTTAAAAAATAGGTGCTTAATATTTGACCCAATTTTCTAGAAACATACAAAAAATATATCAATCCTCTAAGCGCCTATGTTAAAGTACAGTATCTATGACCGTCGGGTAAAATAAAAGTGAAGCCACCCAAGTAAAAAAGGACATATTTTCTAAGTTTGAACAAACAAAAGGGTTTATTGTCCGTTTTATTATCAAAAGTTATTAACTCTGGGTCGCCGCTCGCAAGTTTTATCACCGGTCATTCAACTTAGGTTTATTAGCAATACTTTTGAAATTATTAGAACAAACTTTACGTAAGATTCTCTTTGTTGTCTATTAGTATTTGTTTTGATATTATTATTTTATGTGTTAAATGTGACCATGAGGTATCATATCCTAGTATACTGCGATTGTCTAACCTATCTTATCTGGTATAAAAGGCTTGTTACACAATACGTATAATCAGCCAGTCTGTCAGGAAAACCAATAAACACTCTGAAGACACTGTAACTATTTATCCGGGCAAAGCTTCGCCTTACAGTATCTTCCACATAGGAGTGCGTGCAGATCAGCGACATCTTGCCCTTTCTATCTGAACTCTCACCAATGTAGTTTCACACCGGGGTGAATAATGAATAGCCGACCAATAGCGTTCGAGGTCATTAGTAACACCCCCGATAAAGTCAATAGCGCGGTATCGCAGGTCAATAGTGGTTCCCCGGGTGGACCTATATTATCTGGTATAAATGGTTATTATTTAAAAAAATCCGAGTTCTACTCGATAGCTTCACTCATTCAGCATTTAGCTTTACATAAAATCTGTGACGGATTTTTGTGGGGATCGTTCTATATTCATAATACTTATTTTCACATATTATTTATTAGTGTAAAAACAGGTTTCAAATACCGATTGTATTACTTTCTCAATCACATATCTAAAAATAAAGAAGCGATAATAAACTCTCAGATATATTTTAATAATGTCCTTGGAAGCTGAAATCAAACTTGTGGGAATATTCCCGTATATACTAGAACAAAAAAGTTAAGTTTATATTATTTTCATATATAAGTTTTGAGAAAGTCGATGAATGTTTACATTAATTATTGATAAAAAAACTTTGTCACACGTAAATGTTTTCTTTTACCTTTTTGATATAAAAAATGTTACGTTTATAAAAGCATCTATATAAAAAGGTGGTCAGGGTAGAGGGTTATTTAAAAAAAAACAAGATTATCTCACCCGGTACATCATCGTCAAATATGAAAGCGAAACTTGAAGCATTAAAGGGGTCTTTGATGTGATTTTTACCTGATTTTTTTCCCTTCTGTAGGTTACAGGGAAAAACAATCTCTCAATATCGAATGAATAAACAAAGCGGTATACAAAAGTATAATAGAAGTCAGTTTGTGCTCGCGGTATCGCTTGTGTTTAATATAATTTATGTTCGAGATAATTGTTAAATATGTTTTAGTTTGTCGTTAAGAGATGGCGCCACAGTAATTAGTTCGCGCTTTCATATGGTCGCTGTCTTTTAACGATATGCGGCTGTCGATTTTTTTTTTCTCGAACTGACTACGCTATTTACTCTATTGACCTGGTGGTGTCTTCACAGCTTCACCGGACTAAGGCGATCGGACGTTATTCAATTATATAGTAAAGCACTGTACCCGTTTTAGCGACTTTGGCGTTAATTTAACGGATTTTGGGTATGTTTTTAACGACATTTTATATCTATCTAGCGACTTAAAAATTTTTAGCGACTAATTGAACATTGAAATTACGTCAATATTTTGGTGCTAGGGACACGATATCGAACAGAAAGTATCGATAAAATTATTATTAAATTATTTTTAGTATTTCTCGATACTCATGAGTAGTATCGAGAAAAAAGTATCGTACTCATAAAAGTATCGAGTACTTTTCATAGGGCCTGATACGCATAAGTCCGGACGTCAGTGTCACTCAGTAAGTAGCTTCAGTAGAACATAACATAAATAAACAAATGGTATTGGTATATAAATTTAATACAATGAAAAAAAAAGATAACTGTAACGGCACAAATTAAAAATATTATTTAAAAAACAAAACTTCCCATTCCCTCCTCTGAACAATCGCTTAAAAATATAAGTTTATCGAGCCGTATTGGTGATTAGCGGTTTCGGATTTTCGATATGTGACTTCCTGCTTTAGAAAATAATGTTTTTTATTAAACTATTCAATATTAATTCATATTATTATTAGAACGACGAACAATTGAGGGATTGATTAATGAAATGAATGAAAGAATGGATAGGAACTCAACGTCTGTAACAATTTTGAGCTCAATGTTTTAGTTCGATACGATTGAACTAGATAGCGTTGCCATAAACATGAACCGTCAGGTCAAGTTTAAAATAGGTATTTTTTGTATTTCATTCGATACGATACCTGATAAAAAGTAAGCCAGTGTTGCCGTTTAAGAAATTAAAAAGTGTCCAGACGACAATTAAAAAGTCGCTAGATTTTGAAAAATACATGATAAAAAAGTGTCCGTCGGAAGTCGCTGAATATTTCATGGTAAAAATATGATAATGCGAATATTTCACTGTGATAAAACGAGCAAAAAGCTTTAGTTGTATCAGTTATAACAGGTTTAAGCCAGATTATAACTCTTGTTTCGTTTCCTTTTTTTTTTTCTCGAACTGACTAACTCGAACTTTGCGCGGCGGCTCGACGAAAACGCCGGAGAGGCCCCAGAGGGATGTGAGATTGAAGATCGCTTTCCCTTGAGGGGTGCGATCGAGGACAACCAGAACCATATCATATGGAGCTCTGGTGCGCGGAGAGCGCATACGATGAACCTCGCGAACAGGAATCTTCTCCAAATATAGTTTTGAATAGATTTTATTTTCCAACTGGCAACGTAAATGATGAGAATTTCATAATCAATTGATATCTATACATATTCATAATTGGCATTTAATGAACAATTGTATTAACGATCCTAGAGGTAATGCGATATCTATTAAATGAGGAGACAGTTCCTTAATAATGTAATAAAATTTCTAACTTTGGCAAATAAATGGTCTTATTAAAGTGTTATACAAGAACATATAATAAATCTTCGAAGAGATAATGGTTTATTCAACTTTCTAGGCGTAAACTACAAAGGTATACATTCTTAAAACCCAACACAATAAAACGAATCACAGTAACAAAATCACCAATTATTGTAGTTATCTAATCCAAACGGGTACACATATTTCTTTAATTATTAATAAATAGATTAAAACGAAGCTTTAAGCTTATACAAAGCCTATCTGCGGTTTGATGCAAAAAATTTAATAAAACGGCAATGTTTATCATAAATATCAAAACCTTCGAGAAAAATGTTGTTATTTCAGGGACACTGCGAGTGTTGCCAGAAAATAAGATTAAAATAGAAATGTACGAATATTAAAATAAACCAATTTTTCGATAGCAAATAACTTTAACTGCCCGAACTATTCGAACCATTCGAATTATTCGACCTATTTGATCTGAGCATTATTCGTACACCCCCAGATTAAACCATTGGAATTAATTATGACTTTTCATATTAGGGACTTTTATAGATATCCGTTTGATCCCGTGTAAGAGCCATGGCAAAGCATATTTACAGATCTCGTCAAACTTTATGGCCGCTCTGAATGTAGTTGTAAGTCAAGTGCTTAATACAAAACTAAGTTAAAATATTATTACAGGAACCTAAAATTAATATTTATCTATCTTTAAGTTATAAGGAAATTATGCACATGTCATAATACGTATGAATATAAATTTATATTAAACTGCACAGGCCCATGTGGTGTAGGCGCCTTGTGCCGGTTTGACTCCCACAGTTCGTCAGGGGGCGAGGGTCTAAAAAAATTATTACAGGTGTCTTAAAATAAGTAATAAAATACACTTAAATCATTTTTAGAAATGTCTGTCTGTTTGAAAGCGTCATCACTGCTAAAGTTTTTTTTAAGGAATTAATCCATGCTGCCAATTCTGAAGTTATGTGGTAAGTATCAACGCTAACATTTTCAAAGTTTATTTTGTTTTCAAAGTTTATTATTTACTTTGTCTATATTTTTATATTAGTATATTTTCTCTGACAAATCTCATTTGGCACGCTGTTAGTATTTATCTATCTAATGTACACGTTACATGTTACTTTTAGTGGCGTGCGCGTCGTACTTACAATTGCCTTTAAAGAGCATTTCTATAATTGTACATAGTCTCACAATTTTATAATTCTTTAATACAATTTAAAAAAAAACCCGTGCGGAGCTGCGGGTTCATCTAGTAAATAAATAAAAGTATAGACCAGAATGGAAACGCAAGAAGTGCTATAATATGGCTTAAACCTGTTATAAATGATCTAATTAAACCTTTTTGCTCGTATTATCACAGTGAAATATTCGCAATATTGTATTTTTACTATATCTTTTATCATGAAATATTTAGCGACTTCTGGCGGAATTTATAATAATGTATTTATCAAAATGTAGCGAGTTTTTAGAGACTTTTTAATTCTGAAACGGCAACACTGTAGTCAGGTGCCCCCAAATATTCAATTATCTTTTTGTATGTTCGTTGTCTTTGTTGTTTTGTTCATTGTGGTCGTGTTGGCCGAAAAAGTATCGGTTGACAAAATTTCCGTAAACAATTTAAATTTATTATATAAACCATAATAATATATCCATCGAGAACAGCAAATTCTCTGGATAAAGTACCTTATGTCTTTTAAAAAATTATGACTAAACCATAGCATGTTGTTACAACATGGCGTAACTTCCCGATTGAAACCACACCTACCGTTTCCCATTGTAAATCCAAACTATCAAGGGACTCCCTCAAACATATACCCAGATGGTATGTGAGAAATCGTGCGTGTCGTAGTTACAAATGTTTTTGAAAAAGCTTTTCTGTAATATACCCACTCACAATTTTACATTTTTTAAAAAGCGCGTGCGGAGCTGCTGGTATCAGCTAGTATCTATATATACGAGAAAAAACATTGCTTATTTTAGGGTCGAATTTCAACTAATAGAGGACCATAGCTAAATCTAAAACTGTATGTCGAATAAAGAATTCCTTAAGTCCATAACCTTTTGAAAGCCGACACGTCCCCTTAGAGTATTAGTCCGGTGAAGCTGTGAAGACCCATCAGGCCAAAGTATTAATTTGTTCGAAAAAAAAAACCTCTGCATAGTTAATTTCTGAGGCTCTACTCAATGATGTTATAACAAAAAATATGTAGATACGTCATAAGTATTTCGACAGCACCTTGTTAAAACTTGGCTAGCTAGCTTATTCTATCGGCTGCCCGTCAATCCGCCCGTATCTAAGCAACATATATCTATTTCTTTTTAACCACCGATATTGAGAATATGCCATGTTACTTCCACAATTTACCTAAAACAGTGAAGCGTTACGATATTACTTTACGTATGTGTGCGTTATCGCACCATTTATTTTATCAAAATATCATGTACGTAACGTATCTACAGTTTTTTCGTTATAATTTCATTGGGTTTTACTGTGTGATTGTTTATATAATCCACAAACGTAGATATATGAGATATCAACGGATTAATATTTATTACAGATCCCGATAAAGTTAGTTAACTCGATTTCCAATGTTACTAAGCTACTCGGGTGGGAAATAAAACTTTTATCCTGGGAAAAGACGAGAATATCTCTCGTGGGTTTCCAAGTTTTATCAACAACAATACTAACTCGGGAGTTTTATACCTGAGTAACTTACATTAAAGAATTTCTTTTTGTCCTTCAGTTATGTGAGCTTTGTTTTTTTCCTCCTCTGTGTATGAAACTCGAGAGATTATTTGAGTTTTTGTTTTCGTTGTCTTTTATTTCAATGTTTTTGTTTTCTCACAAAAATATTTGAAATTAGCAATGTAAAGAGATAAAGGGGTGACCGCAATGTGACATGAGTTACTTTTCTTCCTCTTGACACGTAGCATGAGCACTATACAATAAGATCACAAAGATTTGTCGGTCATAAATTAGGTGCAAATCAAAGAGTCGTGGCATTTTCAAAGTCCGTTAAATGCCTTGAGATTATTGATCACATGCTTTACAAAATTATAAAACGATTCGATACGAGACTCTTTCTCCATAAAGCCCAAAAGATCGAAAAGATATATACGATGATTGTTACAAAGATATATGCCCTAGTCTCTTAGTACAAAATCTAGGACATTCTTGAAGTAGATGCTCAAAGATTTACACTGTTATCGCAAGATCAAGTGTTATGGTCAATATTTTTTTCTTTTTGTGTTTTTCTTATCGCGTTCATTTGTGGAACTTAAATTGAACACTACTTTGGATGGTTTAAGCAGTGTTTGAAAGTGAATCTTCACGCTCCAGCTAGTGACACTGTATCGGGTTTACTCGGCTCCTTTCGACTAAGCGCGTTCGGGTCCGTGACGCAATGAATCGTGTATACTCGGCTGTAATCGTCATCAGAAACGTTTGCTATCTGACAAA
>MU162421.1:13278-25832 GCA_015888305.1 Antheraea pernyi
GCTGGTATCAGCTAGTATCTATATATACGAGAAAAAACATTGCTTATTTTAGGGTCGAATTTCAACTAATAGAGGACCATAGCTAAATCTAAAACTGTATGTCGAATAAAGAATTCCTTAAGTCCATAACCTTTTGAAAGCCGACACGTCCCCTTAGAGTATTAGTCCGGTGAAGCTGTGAAGACCCATCAGGCCAAAGTATTAATTTGTTCGAAAAAAAAAACCTCTGCATAGTTAATTTCTGAGGCTCTACTCAATGATGTTATAACAAAAAATATGTAGATACGTCATAAGTATTTCGACAGCACCTTGTTAAAACTTGGCTAGCTAGCTTATTCTATCGGCTGCCCGTCAATCCGCCCGTATCTAAGCAACATATATCTATTTCTTTTTAACCACCGATATTGAGAATATGCCATGTTACTTCCACAATTTACCTAAAACAGTGAAGCGTTACGATATTACTTTACGTATGTGTGCGTTATCGCACCATTTATTTTATCAAAATATCATGTACGTAACGTATCTACAGTTTTTTCGTTATAATTTCATTGGGTTTTACTGTGTGATTGTTTATATAATCCACAAACGTAGATATATGAGATATCAACGGATTAATATTTATTACAGATCCCGATAAAGTTAGTTAACTCGATTTCCAATGTTACTAAGCTACTCGGGTGGGAAATAAAACTTTTATCCTGGGAAAAGACGAGAATATCTCCAGTTTCCAAGTTTTATCAACAACAATACTAACTCGGGAGTTTTATACCTGAGTAACTTACATTAAAGAATTTCTTTTTGTCCTTCAGTTATGTGAGCTTTGTTTTTTTCCTCCTCTGTGTATGAAACTCGAGAGATTATTTGAGTTTTTGTTTTCGTTATCTTTTATTTCAATGTTTTTATTTTCTCACAAAATATTTGAAATTAGCAATGTAAAGAGATAAAGGGGTGACCGCAATGTGGCATGAGTTACTTTTCTTCCTCTTGACACGTAGCATGAGCACTATACAATAAGATCACAAAGATTTGTCGGCCATAAATTAGGTGCAAATTAAAGAGTCGTGGCAATTTCAAAGTCCGTTAAATGCCTTGAGATTATTGATCACATGCTTTACAAAATTATAAAACGATTCGATACGAGACTCTTTCTCCATAAAGCCCAAAAGATCGAAAAGATATATACGATGATTGTTACAAAGATATATGCCCTAGTCTCTTAGTACAAAATCTAGGACATTCTTGAAGTAGATGCTCAAAGATTTACACTGTTATCGCAAGATCAAGCGTTATAGTCAATATTTTTTTCTTTTTGTGTTTTTCTTATCGCGTTCATTTGTGGAACTTAAATTGAACACTACTTTGGATGGTTTAAGCAGTGTTTGAAAGTGAATCTTCACGCTCCAGCTAGTGACACTGTATCGGGTTTACTCGGTTCCTTTCGACTAAGCGCGTTCGGGTTCATGACGCAATGAATCGTGTATACTCGGCTGTAATCGTCATCAGAAACGTTTGCTATCTGACAAAACGTAAATCATTGTAATAATTCGATTTTTATTATCACGTATTATAAAGATAAAATAGTGTTGTGTGTATTTTGTGTAAGTGTTTTATGCGTCTTTCAATACTACAATTATTTATTTATATATAATACTAATATAATAAATGTGAAAGTGTGTTTGTTTGTTACGCTCTCCCATCTTAACTACTCAACCGATCATCATGAAATTTAATGAAATGAAAATAAGTAAGTATACACGGTACCTTATATTTACTAAATATGCACTGTTCCTTCATGAACTATCAAATTTACATTAATAGGAGCAGAGTAGCAAAAAAACACCTACTCACTAATAAATCTGTATGAATTTTAACAGCATGTATTTATTTATAAGTTTTCACTTCCATCGTGTGGTCATACGCACATACTCACTTTTTTAATGTAGCACTATAAAGTTACGATACTGTATCTGTATATTCGATGGAAAATAATGCGGACCGCGGAGTGACATAAAATTAGTTCACAGTTGATGATCTCTTGCTTGCCGGAAATCTTTCAAGAGATGAATATACTTATACTGGCTGTTTCTGAGATAATCTCATCCGATAGTCTTGGGTTGTAAGGGGTGTCGAATAACATCAAAGACTTGAGACATTCAAGCCAACCTGACCTGCACGTGGTGCACCCTGCTGAATAACGAACGAGGCAATGGCGAACGCGGGGTGGTATGGTTTTACAGCCCGACTGGGTCGCAACCACTATGTATATGGCGATAAAGCCTGTAATAGTGATTCGCTTTTGCGGGTCGCGTTTCGGGATCAGCCTGTGCATATCCAGCTCTTCGCTGGCTTATGACAGCGGCGACCGGCGATGGATAGTGTGTCACTCGGTGGTCGCCATTGTTTTTGGATTGTACTGTGCTTACCATCAGGTACAGAGCAGTCATTTTGCCGTGCTACAATAAAACAAAATGGCGATTGACTTAAAATGATAACATAGTAAACTTAGATATATATAGCTGCCTAAACACACCTACTTACCTACCACGTGGATTACTACTACCACTTACCTACGGTGTCTTTGCAATGTTTTCTTCCACAAAAACAGTGAGTTCCCTGGAGGATTTGAAACTACGTCGGTCGACGTCTTGTCCAAATACGCTACTACTAAATCATTATCGCTTCAAAATTATGAAATTTGTTTTCACTGAAGAATTAAATGCATTTTTTTTTCGAGCGAAGTCAGAGTACGCTCTCAATTACCCTTTAAATTTTGATATTAAAAACAGATAGCACTTACGTGTTAGGCACATTCCTCATAGCCTTATGCCTCACGAATACCGCAACCAAGGTACCATTCCCCACCACACCGATGACGAAGATCAGCGCGAATAGTATAGGCACTATGTACGTCTCCGGTCTCTCGTAGTAAGGTTGGTACGACTCTGTTGTATTCTGATCCACCGCGGTCTCATTTATGTTATCCATTTTGCATATTATCTGGAAACAAATGAAATAATTAAAATTTATATCAGAATTTATAAAGATCGCAGCATCATATTTAACTTTTCTAACTGTCCACACCGCCTCATTTACTTCGCGGCGCGCCTTACCTTCGGATACTACGTAACGTAATTGTTTCTGTTTTTTTCTATACCAAGGAAAAGGCAAAAGTATCTAAACCATACAGCTAAGTCAGAATAATTTCATAGAACTCAATTCTAGATAGAGTAAGTGCGTAGTAAGAATTTCGATGTTCTAACAAAATGGTGGCTTCCTTGTTAGAACATGCCATGGAGTTTTTGGGATATCTCAGAATCCATGTTCCATGTAATTATTTTGATTTCTATTTTTTCTATTCTAACGAAAAGGCAAAGGCATCTAAACTATGCAGCCAAGTCAGACGTCATTTCATAATAATAATTGCCAATTCTGGATTAAGTGTCTTGTGATAATTTCAATGGAGTTTTTGAGGCATAATTTAGTGCACAATAGCCTACAATAGCTTATCCATATTACGTAAAACACCACCAGTATTACAAAATATAAAATTCGCTACATGATAAACTAAGATTCCGCCAAAATCTTAAGGCGCAGCTTGATTGAATCTAATTGGTTGATTGCTCTCGGCTGATTTTTTAAGACCCAAATCACAAAATAGCGGATAATATTTCTTTTATTTCACGACATCGTAAATCGCAAATTTCATTCAAGGTTTAGTAAAATAAAGATCGTACAAATGAAAAAAAAGATTTAAAATACACTTTATACAAAAAATTAGATTTTACAATAATCAATTTGTTGTTTTTCAAACTATTGTAATAAATCAGGTTTTTATTAAGGAAATGCTGCCAACAGTCTATTGACCTGTGCCTCATGAGGTCTAAATTCGTTTGTATGGAGCTTAAACGCGTTTGATTTTGGACAGTCTAAATTATGCCGACTGTAACAATAATGTTTAAGACATGACACTGGCAGATTCATTAATCAGGCCTTGGTAAAATGAAATAAAATAAAAGCTTACTTTTCCTGTCCAATAACAGGCACTTTAATCGGTAATAATGATAGTTCTAGAAAGTTCTACGCGAATTTGTATACTGAAGATGTGACGACAAGTACCACTCAACGCGTTTTTTATAAATGCCTATTTTTCATAATAAACACAGTTGTGAAATAATACCCGTAATATTTGATTGAATTTAATTATACGATTTCCACAAGGATAGTGTTTTATGGCTGTGAGTTATTTAACGCATTGGTAGACCGCAATTATTCGGTGGAAATGAAAAGTGGAGAGGAGCTCGACATTTTGTGTAAGCCCGGAGTCTTTTTCACGGCCATAATGCTTTTTAAGTTGATTAAATGGAGCTGAAAGTAATTTAATGTGTTTTTTTAGGGTTTTCACAATTTAATTATTATTTGTAATTTATGTGCTTACGTTCTATGAATATACTTTACTTTTTAGGTACGTTGATCGGTATTTTTGGCAGCAAATATATTTATAATTACGGATCATGACATGCTACGTAGGCATGACCTATATACGATTATTGCGATTCTTCTCGTGTCGCAGGTATCCATGGACAGTGGTGATCACTTACATCAGGTGACCCGCATGTTCGTTTGCTGCCAATAGTATAAAAAAAAAATTGAGCGGCTTGCCTCATACTAGCAACGCGTATTATAGAGACCTGTATATATGTACTATTGATATATTGCAGCTAATCATACGTTTGATTGATTAATGACTTTATAAAATATATATAATTATTGCTTTTAAAGTTTTCACTTCAAAAATAATTCGGAATATAAGAATAGAAAATGAAGGATCGTAAATCTATTTCGACACAAACTGTGTGCATCAAAAAGGCCTACAAAATGAGTAGGTATGCGTGTAATCTCCTTTATAGCGTGTCCCTTGATTTATCCTCGTTAAAGGAGCGTCCCTAAGACATCAAAGTATCAAACTCCCTTGAAGGGATCACTCAAATTTAATGTAAAAGGTACAAGGATTAGGGATCATCATTTGATTGTATTCTTGTAATACGATTTGAATATATAGTTTACACATTGTATATATAACATTATTTTGTGCACACAAAAAGGGATTTCTTATAATTCCTATTTTTGTTTGGAATCTATCATATATTAGAGTATCCGTAATTTATCAAGTTGGCTTTTTTTACTTGGGTATCGTTCAAATCGTTAGTTGTCTAACCTAACTTAACCGATTATTTTTCTCAATATTCCCATCGCGGTTTTTTTTAATGTAGCACGGCAAAGTGACTGCATTATGCCTGATGGTAAGCACAGTACAATCCAAAAACAATGGCGACCGTGTGCATCAAAAAGGCCTACAAAATGAGTAGGTATGCGTGTAATCTCCTTTATAGCGTGTCCCTTGATTTATCCTCGTTAAAGGAGCGTCCCTAAGACATCAAAGTATCAAACTCCCTTGAAGGGATCACTCAAATTTAATGTAAAAGGTATAAGGCTTAGGGATCATCATTTGATTGTATTCTTGTAATACGATTTGAATATATAGTTTACATATTTTATATATAACATTATTTTAGGCACACAAAAAGGGATTTCTTATAATTCCTATTTTTGTTTGGAATCTATCATATATTAGAGTATCCGTAATTTATTTTTTGACTTGGGTATCGTTCAATTCGTTAGTTGTCTAACTTAACCTAACCGATTATTTTTCTCAATATTCCCATCTCGGTTTTTTTTAATGTAGCATGGCAAAGTGACTGCGCTATGCCTGATGGTAAGCACAGTACAGTCCAAAAACAATGGCGACCACCGAGAGACACACTACCTATCGCCGGTCGCCGCTATCATGCCAGCCTAGGAAAAGCTGGATATGCACAAACTGATCCCGAAACGCAACCCGCAGAAGCGAATCACTATGACGGGCTTTTTCGCAATATACACGGTGGTTGCGACCAAGTCAGGCTGTAAAACCTTACCACCCCGCTTTCGCCATTGCCTCGTTCGTTATTCAGCAGAGTGCACCACGTGCATGTGAGGTTGGCTTGGGTGTCTCAAGTCTTATGATGTTATTCGACACCCTTTACACCCCAGTTTGGTTAGGTTAGACTTTCGGAAAGATGACAGCGCCTGCCGGTCGTGGCAACGCATTTGGGTCGCGTTAATATGTAAGTACCCGTTAGTTTATAATCTAAATTTATTTAAGTTTTTTTTTCTGATGCCATTTAACCATGACTAAATGACGAAACTTTTCCCATTTAAAATGGGGATATTACACTATTGTCAAATTAATTATTACCCTGCTTATTTTATTGAATAACTTATCAAATATTTTTAATTCTCCATCTACCATGAACGCTTGGAATTTAGAAATTCTGATATGGACGTCATAAATTTAATTTGTATATTATGAAAAGGTCCAAATTTATTTTTCTAAAATACAGACAGGCAGAACAAATATAAATATACGCGAAAAGCGAACTTGTTTTAGAATAATTACATACGTTAAACTGACGGCGGTTTTCTTCATGATAAATACAGTGTAAAACAAATGGCAATCATTGAGAGATCCATAATCTATCGGTAGGCGTCCTTCTAGTACTGTGATGGCTCAAAGGTAGCATATAACAAAACCGGGTATATCGAATCCCTATTATAAGTCTGAGCTCTAATTAAATTATGTATGTATACATGTTAAAAAAAATCCAACAACTGGCAAACCAATCCAACAAGTATGCTGCATTACAGCAGTAGTGCAACGTTGATTTTCGATGGGAGCCCGTATGATATACAGACTAAGTATTACGCATTCTGCTTAGTTTTTCCTCCGTACATAAAATATATTGTTAAAATAATAATTAACGTAAAGGAAGCCGTAGATATTAACTAGTATATAAATAAGCGCTTGATTTCAATTTCACAGAAGACATGCTTAACACATATAAAAGAAGATTCTACAATCAACATTCCCTAAACATTGTTAGATGTGAATCATCGGTTAAAGCGTTGTACCTACTTTGACTTTAATATTTATCAGCCCGTGTTTATAAATTCATCAATATTTTGGAAAATGATCTCTGTTTCATCGACATGCGGAAATATGAAGGGTAGGAAACGATTAAGCGTAGGGTTGTCAAGTGTTTTTATAACAATCAAATAAGCGCTGGTGGTCAGTAAACTAATATCTCTATACCCTTAAACGAGTAATTCTTGTATATTTTGATAGTGTTATATATTCAGGATCTCGGAAACGGCGGCAGCGATTTCCGTGAAACTTAATATTTAGGTGGTTTCGGAGACGATACATCGATCTAGCTTTCGTTCATAGAAAACTTTTTTATCTGAGTTTTCAGGCAATGAAAAAATATAGCTAGAATATAAAGGTAAATTTCGCCGCTGCTGTCAAAACAAAAATAGCTGAAATGGAAATCGGCTCCTTCGCTAATCCGTCTAACTCCAGTTCGAATCCGAGTGAGACCAAAAGAAAGATATCTTTTTTATTTATTTTTTTATATACCATTCTTATTTTGTGATGCAAACCTAACAGTTTACTTTAATTTAATGTTTTTAAAAAACCGAGCTAGATTCGTTCGTCCAGGTACTAAATATTATGCTGCAATAGGACCATAGTTTGGATCCAGGGGTTGGGTGGGGGGTACAGAGGCACTATACAGTTTCTTTTTGCGGACATGACGATATACAAAATAGTAAACCGCAAATATAACACCTAAATATAAATAAGCTATAAAGGTTCCTGTCCTATTCAAGTGGTCATGGTATATGAAATTTTTTTTTTTCCGAAATGCCTAAGCTATTGACCTACCAAGGTCTTAACGACTTCACCGGACTACTAAGGTGAGCGTTTAAGGCACTTAACCGATTTTATTTGACAACTAACTCAAGGGTGCGCGGCACACCTCGGCTTTGGCTGTTGCCTGATACATGCAATTCGCGACCTATTTGAGCTAACCTAAGCTAAGCTAATTATTCATACATATATGAGTTGTTGAAACATATATGTGTACCAAACATACATACCACAACAACTCTTATATATATTTCGTATCGGATAATTTTGTAAACTATTTCAGTTTGATAAGGCAAAAAATAAAACCCTTTCATGTGCAAGCGTGTATGCGTGCACGTGTGTGGAGGTGATATGTGTAATGTTGTCGCAATGATGTAAGATTTTGTGTCACTGTATCGCGCGAGTAGCACACTCAAGGGTTGCACGCCGAGGGAACGGACCTAGGCTTGAGCCGCTGCCGAGGGAGGCCTAATCTGGTGTGAATATGAAAAGCAAACATTAGGTACTCTGTCATTATAAGATATTTTTGGCAACTTTTTTTGTTATAAGATGGCAATAGCCGTTATATGTAAATGTAAGCCAAGAGAATAAAGGGAATTTGTAAGAATTGCGTTATATATTTTCTTATAAAAAACCGTAAAATTTATGAATGTAATTTGTGTTTTTAACTTTAAACGGAGATTTACCTGTAAAAGAGCATTTGTACTACCAAATATAATAATCCTGTGCCAACCATTGCACACATTATTTGTGACAATGAACATTACAGTGCGATCTTTCTACACATTACGCCGGTTGAAGACATAATATCCTCGGAGCAGTAAAAGAAATGATCGTCTAAATGGACTAGGCCTAATAAGTATCTGTCAAGACATTCCTTCAATGATGAAACCTGACGAAGTACAATATATTTTTAGCAGGAGACATATCATTAATTTATGTGTAATTTATTCTATTAACCTTTTGTTACAAGATTAGTTGTGCCTGCGACTTCGTCCGCGTCGAACCCAATGTAAAAATAGTTCCTAATAAAATCATCTGAATGTATTAAATCCATTACCTATCTACTTTTCACTCGTACTTAAGTCGCGTCCTCATTAAAATTAGAATAACTTTTGTTAGACCGAACCGATTTTAATGAAACAGAGATTAAATGATACTCGAAGGTATGCTTTATGATTTCATAATGAACTCAGTGTTTTGCAGTGATGCAAACGTTTTCATACAAACAGACATATAGACAAACAGACATTTCTAAAAATGAATGAAGCGTTATTTATCTGTGGGCACGGTAGTGCCACCACCAAGTTAGGCAATAAAGCGGCACGGAGGTACCGTTATTTTCTCGAAGCAGTTTAGGCCATTTTCGACCCCCTATAATTTAGTTGTGGATAAAACTAGAAGCCTGAATTTTAAGTAACCAACCAGGCGTTGTATAAACACGCTATATTTCATATATTTTTATACTTCGTTCAATTTGAACCAGTAATCTAAGAATTATAACTAGTCAAAATTTCTCCATTTTGTCACTTACTCACTGACAGACCGATCATAAAAACTCTAAGGCACTTCTAGCAAACGTAGAAGCTTCAAATTTCTTCATATCATATAACTTAAGACAGAAGGTCCCTTAAGTAGGGACTTAATAAAGTAACCGACTTGGTATTGTTACATGGATCTCACAACTTTTTACGGTAGAAGAACTGAGTTGCGAGACTTGGTTTTTTTTAAGTTTTGATTTTGATGACATTACTTAGACATTATACACATGCAAAATTTTTTTTTACAAAAGTTTAAAGAGTACAGAGACGTTAGATTTTTGTTATATGTGTAGATTAATACTTGTCTGTGCATTTTGCACTCTCAGAAATACATCCTGGATTCGGCCTTGGTCTTGACATAAAGGGTTACACTTTTTTTTTTATATCATAGGAGGCAAACGAACAGATGGGTCACCTAATAGTGATCACCACCATCCATAGACACTTGCAACACCAGGGGAGTCGCAAGTGAGTTGCCAGCCTATGTTTGGGGGGGAGAGGAAGGGAAGAAGGGAAGAAGGAAGGAGAAGGGGAGGGTAGGTGGGTCTCCGGCGCTCTCACTGACCGAACGAAACGCAACAATGCAAGCACTGTTACTTCACGTCGGTTTTCTCTGAGAGGGTGGTACTACCCCAGTCGAGCCAACCCATTCATGTTGAAACCAGTAATAGCTTCAGCTTGGCTCTACCACCTACACTTCCTGAAGACTAAGTTAGATTGACAAGAGGCAAGTATTTGATGGCAATCGCGCTCTTCGAATGGAAACAGAATAGTGCGTGCATTATTGCTTTACTGCAGAAATAGGTGTGACAGTAGCGCTTCCACTCCTTTCCACAAATTAAACACGCGTGCTAGGCTTCGGAGCCATAGTTTTGCACTAAATTGTATCTGGGCTTCTTCTTAAAAAGTTCGCTACTTATCTTTGCCATACCGTAAAACTGTGGAAAAATCTCTCGGCCAGGGTGTTCCCTCCTTCCTATGACATGGGGTCCTTCAAGCGTAAAGTGAAGACACATTTACGCATGACAGTGGCGAATAGCGATGAATAACTTTTCTCTCGGTGGTCACCATTGTTTTTGGATTGGCCTGTGCTTACCATTAGGCATGGTGCATTCACTTTGCCTTGCTACAAATAAAAAAAAAGCCTCGTATTACATATTTTCTTACTGGCTCTGATGTATTGGACGAATAATATGAAAACTTGTTTAAGTGTAATAAAGGCCGCAGTTTAATGGCACGCTAACGGTAAGTAAACACGTGATTTACGTAGTTTTGTTGATAGAAGCCCTGGCCATTAGAAAACAGTCCTAAATTATATTCCATAACTATAATAAGCTAGCTCCGGCTTGATACTTGCTAACGAAGATAATGAGACCAAATCTTTTTCCCATAGTATAATTGTATAATGAAAAAAAAAATTATGAACCGAACGCCAATATGTCAATATTTTTGAAGATCTTGTTATCTTCTCTCTCACTTATTATTTTATATAGAGACCAAGCAATCGTTTTATAAAATTCAATTCATCCATATCCGTCCATCCATAAGGAGTTTTATTTCAAGAACTTTGGATAATGTTGAAGCATAAAAACCTTTGGTCAATATTCGATCACTGTGCAGTAATTCGTTTAAATAAAATTATACATGTTTCGGTTTTTGTGTTCGTGTCGATAAATGTGTGTTTTGCGACAAATCTGTTTAATTAAACATTTAGTAAAATAGTAAGTCGCATGTCACCGGGTATTATGTAGGTCTGTTTCAACATAATTGCCTAGTTATTGTACCGTAGAATGATCAGACTGGCATTACAGCTATTCCTGGGAATTGTAGTGCATTAATTACTAGAAAAACTACAATTTTTAGCATCGGGGATATATTTTTTATCGACCGCCATCTTTGGCAACGCATTGTTGTAATAATGAGACGCCCTACCACTCTGAGCGGTATATAAATATTGTGTTATGTGACTCGGTATTTTGTAATATTGGTGGCATTTTACTTAGTTTGGTTATTGTGCATAAGTGAAATGGATGGAAAATAATACTATGGAGATTTTTTTTTTATGTCATGGTGGCAAACGAACATGTGGGTCATCTGATGTTAAGTGATCACCACCGTCCATGGACACTAACAACACCAGAGGAGTTGCAAGTGCGTTGCCACCCTTTGGGGGGAAGGGAGAGGGAGAGGAGAGGGGAGGAGAGGTGGGCCTCCGCCGCTCTCACTGACCGAACGAAACGCAACAATGCAAGCACCGTTACTTCATGTCGGTTTCTATGAGAGGGTGGTACTACCCCGGACTAGCCGACCCATTCATGTTGAAACCAGTAATAGTTCAGCTCCACCATTATAATTCTGAGCTGCCTCAAAAAAATTATTTTCTTTTTAAATATATATCATAGGAGGCAAACGAACAGGTGGGTGCAACACCAGGGGAGTCACAAGTGCGGTGCCAGCCTGGGTTTGGGGGAGGCGACGTAAGGGGAAAGGGCGAGGGAAGAGGGAGAGGAGGTGGTCCTCCGGCGCTCTTACTAACGAAACGAAACGCAACAATGCAATCACTGTTACTTCTCTTCGGTGTTTCTGTAGGTCGGGTGGTAGTAGGGTGGGCCAAAAAAACAGTTAATTTTTTTTTTAGCTACCACGAAATTATCATCCAAGATGACAAAAAAAGATTCTGGTTATTGTTTTGGTATTTCAATTTCAACTCTTCAATTGTTGAAATTTACGCTATTATTTAAAAATGATAAAAATCACGAACAATATGTTGTTTTATGTCTTTAAGGCATTTTTTTGCATAAAAAACTATAAAAGATTGTGAAAGTCATCATATATTATTTTAGGTTGAACTTTAACTGCGAATAACTTTTAACCGAGTTGACTTAGCGAAAAATTATATCAGACCTTTTTTGTAGGCCGTTCAATTTCCTACAAAATTATGTATTTACTTTTACCATAGAATAACTCGTTGAGATACATCAACATTCGAAAAAAATAATAATAAAAAATTCCCATTTAATTTTAATGGGAAATCGAAAATCACGATGCGACACCTCTGAAAACTAATATTAAGAGATCAAACTTTACCAGAAATTTTTTCGTCATCTTGGACGATAATTTCGTGGTACTTAAAAAAAAAATTAAAAGTTTTTTTTGCTCACCCTAGGGTGGTAGTACCCCGGGTCAACCGACCCATTCATGCTGAA
>MU162425.1:3776-14163 GCA_015888305.1 Antheraea pernyi
TACGTAGTCCGTGACTGGGAGTGGTGTTTGTGTGTTTAGGATCCCGGGGAAGGTGGACCACTCGATGGAGGACACCGCCATGCTCGGCTCGGAGGGGGAGGGGGAGGGGGAGGGGGGACAGGCCGTCAATGACCTCGAGGACTGGCCCGTTGGTATGTGCTGTAACTTAATATAATAAATAATACGTCTGTCTGTCTGTACGTTTATCAGCTTCATCTTAATACAATTTCGTATTTTTAGAATAACAATTTTTCTTAAACAGATATCTATGTTATGAAAAATCTAATAAACCGTTTTTATAATTTTCATGCGTGTCTGCCTGTTTGATTATTTGGACGAATTGCAAAAGAACGGCTTAAACGACTTTAATGCGGTTTTCATTAATACGTAATCAAGCCTCCATAGGTTTTTTATTTATTTTTTTCCTCGAACTGACACAGAAACATTTCTCAGGTTCAGATTTCCTCTCAATGTTTTCCTTCACCGTCAGACAATGGCATTACCAATTTAATTTAGTAAACACAGCAAATTCAAAAAAATCCTTTAGTACACACCAGGGCTTGGACCTGCGAACATCGAATCGAAACACTCAGAACCACAATTTTAGCAAATATAGAAAGTATTAGACATATATCTATTTATTTACAAAAAAATCGTTTTACAAATTTCTAGTTCTTTAAAATATTACTCAAAATTTTGGCCACAATTTTTTAAAATACAAAGGAAAATTGTTTCTTCTGTATGTACGCACTATAGAAATAGATTATTAAATAATAGACCACTAAGCGACAAATACATAAGTGGATATCTCTCCATAAAATTCATATTTGAAGTTCATATTTGACAATGTTTCTCAACAATGTGTCTAATGGACAATGACAAATGATTCCCATTGTACGAATATTGAGATGTCACGTTGTCATTGTGAGTTTAACAAACGGGCAAATTTACCAGATATCATACAAAAAACGCCCACCAAAATAAAAATTCAACGAAATATTTTGACAAGATAATGTACGGTCAGGTAAGGGTAGAATGAAGATCTAATGATCCTTTAATAGTTGGCAAAAAATGAAAATATTTTTAAAATATGTATGATTTATCCAGAGTCTACTTTCACTGATATTTGATCTCATCTTTAGTATAATTAATGGCGATAATAGATATATATTAGTAATTAATTTAAGCTTTCATTTTATTTAAAAAAAAACTATTGATTTTAACTGCAGTCGGTTATTTTGCTTTTGAGTAATTTACTGTCTTGTATTGTAATTTCTAACAAAAGCAAGAAAATAAAATGAATATTCATTGTTCGTTACATCATTCTAAGTGTGATCAGCAAGATGTCATCTCCCTTTTACACCTATTAGCTGTTGCATATTGCTTACATGTTCACACGTTGCGTTGCCATTGTGAAAAATTATAACAAACAACAGATAATGAATAGCAGAACAATTAATAACTTGTTATCTATGGCATGGTATTATTATTAGTTATTTTTATATGAATCACCTTTAATCAACAGGGATTTACTTTTGGTTTTTATTTAATTTTATAAATGTTTCCGTGTAATTACAAAATGTACACTGATATTCTTCTATTACTTCTAGAAGTAATTTCCTATAAATAAAACTTTGTTCTATGAATGACACCGAGATCAATTATAAAAAACATATATCTCCATCGAAAAATAAATTTGAGAAATGGATTCGATAGAATAGAATCAAATAAGGAAATGATCAATGAATAGATAGAAAAAACCACTAATTTTGGGTTTAGAACCACTGATTTCCATAAACAAGCCCAAGTTCGCCAGTTTATTATACATTTTATGCGAGGAATACCTAAAAGAAGTTTTGAAAAAGAAAAATTAAAATGAAAGCATTTTATTGTAAATAATATTGGCAGATGAAATCTATGTGAGATTGAAGATCGCTTTCCCTTGAGGGGTGCGAACGAGGACAACGAGAACCATATCATATGGAGTCCTGTCGCCTTAATTATTATATGCTTATCAACATAGTTGACTTGAATTTATATTTATTAAAAACTTGGATAGTCAGTCGCGTTCAGAAACTCAGGTTATACAACAACACCATTGTAACAAATTATATATTGTAAGGACAGATAGAATTAAACATCACTTGTGTATTATAATCACATTAAAGCAATTGTAAGCACATAAAGTTAAACGTCACTTTGTTAACTCTTCAAATCGGTACTCAGACGGAAAGAGCTACCGCGCGTTAATATGGTGCAAGCTGCCCCGAGTCTCTTCTGGGTGTTCTCGCGGAGACCGCACCGGGGCCACCCCTCTCGCGGCAGGCAGATGCTTGCAGGACATCGCGTATCGCGTCCTGCGTTCAATCCTTGTATTCAGCTTGGATTATTCGCACTTCGTCTAGGGAGGCTGTCTTCATCTTTTCGTCGAGATCTGTTTTATGAGCTGTCAGTCGCTCAGACAGCTCTGAGAGCAGGGCTTCCTCTTGGTCTTGTTGTGGGCCGGTCTTCTTTCTCCTGCGGGTTTTCTTAGGCCTTTTGGGGGGAGGATCGTTGGTGGGGGCCATGAGACTCGCCGCTGCCGACTCCTCGACCTCCGTCGAGGTCGATCTAGCCTCGGAGCGTTTCCCATAACCAATCCGGGCCGCTGTGCCGGCTCGGCGGCTTCTCAGCTCCCACCTGAAGACGGGTCAGCGCGTCTTGTTGTTTGCGGGGTGTGGTCCCCCGCAGTTGGCGCAGGTATGCTGGCTCATCGTTCGGGCGCTCACACAGGCGGGCGGGGTGTGGCCCCCGCACCGCACACGGGCGATCGGTCGGTGGCATTGTAGGGAGGAGTGCCGGAACTGGCTTGGCTACGGCGACACTTCCGGTGGGCAGTACCGTGGCGCGGTACAATGTGCTTCCAGTTGTTACAATATATAAAACTAGCTGGTCCGAAAGACGTTGTCCTGCCCTGATAATAAAAAAACCTTGACAAATTATATACTTCATTCTATAACCTTTAATAGTGAATCGCTTTATCTACTGGTGAAAACCGCATGAAAACCCGTTAAGTAGTTTTTGAGGTTATCGCGAACAGACAAACGTGGCAGAGGATTTTGTTTTATAATAGGCAGTGATAATTGTGAGTTAACAAACAACGTTTATTCTCGCAAACGGACACTCCAAGATCAAATGTAAGGCTAGGACTTGCTCCTCTCCCCGAGAGTTGTTGATATTGATTTGTATAGTATACGGTGTTGGTATGTCCAGGCGAGTCCAGGTTCCGAAGCAACAGCACGCGAACACAGCGCAGGTCCCCCCACAGCATCCACGACGAGATAGACCCTGAAGATGAGCAGTTTCCTGTCGATCAGGTACCTTCAAAAGTTTCCTCAAAACTCCTGCAGGTTCCATTAGGATATTCGCTGAAGTCGTTTTATCTGAGCAAGTTGTATCAATAACACTGTCCGCATGATCGGTAGAAAGGAATAGAGGTCGATGTGCTACAACGCCATCTAGTGCCAATATATAGTAAGACTTTTCACACATTTTTGGATCAATAAATATGTTATTATATTAATATCGATAAAAATGGAAAAACCACGGAATTGGCTATAATTTTAGAGCATTAACTTTGCTACAAGAGTATTCATATGTTGATATAACACGTTCATAGTTCCTGACTTACACATTTTCAAAATAGCAGAACTTTTCCCATGTTATTTTCATTTAAAGCTTTGGCTATCGTGGATAAAAAAAATATAATTAACAGCTGCAATTTGGCACAATTTTTTTTATATACTCGTAATCTATTCAGGACTATCCTGAAGAATTTTTTTTTCTTTCTTCTTATCTGCAGACTCTCGGTCCGCACCATTTTTATGCTATCGTTTTATTTCATATGTAAGTTAAAAATCGTATTTGTGAGCATCTATTGGGTAGTTTTTTTTTTTAATATATATATTTATTTAGCTGTTTTAGACGTTATTGCCTTTATGGCGGTTTCATTCCGGTCCTCTATCGCCATCCTGAAGAAATTTCGAACATACGCTAAATAAGGACCACCGTAATATATGTAAATTCTAGTATTAAAGTGTAAAACTATTGACAGGGGGTTACGCAGAACAGGCTCGTGTCCAGCTCCGAGACGAACCACCTTCCTGCTGCTGATGAAGGAGCCGGTCACCCTCCACCTGTGAAGCTGGTGATGAGGACCAACCTCACATTCAATCTTGATGATAATTTCTTCAGGTCACAA
Source organism: Antheraea pernyi (assembly GCA_015888305.1). Classification (NCBI taxonomy): domain Eukaryota; kingdom Metazoa; phylum Arthropoda; class Insecta; order Lepidoptera; family Saturniidae; genus Antheraea; species Antheraea pernyi. Next base: position 8,017 of record MU162425.1, read on the forward strand.
GCCAAGTATGTTTACTTTTTAAAAATATTAAATAATCAGGTGGTGCTATGATTAAAAAGAAACTCTATATTTGCCATATATTACTAAATACTACGCTAACGTTAAAACGAATTAAGGGAAATAAATATAATGTCTGTTTGTGCCGTTTTCACTATTTCTTAGAGAATTTCTTCCGGAAGGCTTTTATGTATAACATTTATGTGTATGTATATATGTGTTACGCAAATGGCTGTTCCTACGCGGGACGAGCCTATAAATTTAGAACGAGAAACGAGTACTGAATATCCTCTATGAATATTGCGAGTGTTCAACTAGTCATCCTGTATATTTGTAAAAATGCGCAATACTCACTACGAAGTACGATCCAACAGAAAATAATGTGCTATAAGATTTGAACGTTTCTCTCTCTCTTTATATATATTTCGAGTATACTATCTCGAAGAACATACTGGGTTTTAGGAGACTGTTTCCGAAAACGAATACAGACGATAGTACTAATGATACCTTTGATTATGGCACGGAAAAAAACCGATCCTGATTTCAAAAAAAATATTTAAAAAAAAGCAATGTATCAAATTCGAAAACAGTTAGCGGCAGCTAGCGGTCCTGCATGATCCCGAATCTCGCCAAAACAAACCGCCCCTTTTGACGGCACTTTGGTCATTTCCACAGATAAATAAAGCGTTAGACATTCTCAAATTTTATTTTATATTAAGCATATTTATCCCTACTGACTAGTTTTTTATGGAATTTAGAAGTTATAACTCTAATTATTTAATACAACTATACAACCAATTGTACCCTGACGTAACAAAAAGCTCGTTACTACAAAAATTATATTAGAATATAAATTTAACCTAATTACATACTCACGTACACAATTATAAAAACTATTTCATCTTTATCTTTGATTTTGTACAAGAAATTAAAAATAAAATGGTACAGAATAATTTCATAGTTAAAATTAATTACATTTATGATCGACAGTTAATTAATCGTATCAGAATGAATTTAAAATAATATTCTTATACTTTACGTTACCCTTGTTTCCGTTTTTAGTCCGTCCAATACCATAATTTGAAAACATATATGTCCCTCAAAACTATCTAAAATTACTTGTAATTTTTATTGTGAACGCCGCCTCTAATTCTTTTATGGCGCCTGCAGAATTTATACCGACAAAGTTGTACATTTTGGGTGGCTCGATATCGGTGTGCGTATAAAAGAAACGATTAAATGTTGTAAATAAGTATTTACACGATCGCTAGTTGACGTTTGTTGACCCGAGTATCAGCTGTTTTTTTTTAGTAATGTATTTTTTATGAAACTGTCGTTTCATTTAGCTGTACTAACATGATGGAGCGTAAATAATGCTATTAAAACGTTTTCATAATATGATTATTTTTATTCATGATCGATTTTTTTTCCGTCCCATTATCAAAGGTATCATTAGTACTATCGTCTCTCTTCGTTTTCGGAAGAAGTCTCCTAACACTCAGTATATATAATATCAGGATGAATGGTTAAAGAATTGCAATATTCTCAGGGGTTACTGAGTAGTCGTTTCTGGTTCTAAACCAATTTAAAATTAGGTGTTTAATATTTGACCTAATTATCTCGAAAAATGCAAAACTTATATACACAACAAAATACCAATCACGTCGCGCTCCGCACTTAGGCGCGTGTCCCGCTAAGCTTTGTTTGACCGTGCGGCATCACGACAATAAGCAGTTAAGTAATTATTACCTTGAAAAGTGCCCCTTGAATTTAGTTCATTGAAGCTAGCTGTGATTTTTTTTTACGTCTAAAAGTATCGTTCCCATACTTTTAAAAGTTTTAGAACTTTAACTAAGGTTCTCTTTGTTGTTTATTAGTATTTGTTTTGATATTATTATTGTATATGTGAAATGTGACCTTGAACTACCACACGATTGAACGATGTCACCCTTTAAACAGTCACCTGGTATATATATACATATAATATAGTTACTATGTATAATAAGATAGTATCATCTCGAAGAATATACTATCAAATGAAATCGATATGACAATTACACAAAAAAAAACTATAGATGACTGATACTAAATTTCCTCTTTCAGGTCACCTGATTTAGCAATAACTTCGAACGTGTCCCGCCCCGCGCCCCCCGTCGCCATGCTGCTCCAATCCGATGACTCTGCCGCCGATACGAGGGGGGAAACCGTTGAAGAGAGGGGGGAATACGAGGAAAATATGGTGGAAAGCTCGCAGGACCAGTCTTCCAGTTCCTCGGACAGCAGCGATACTTCGTAACGTAATTTGAAAGAGAAGGGAGGGGGGAGAGTGGAAACTTTACGTGAAATCAGATATTATTTGAATGAAAAGTGTTATCTTTTAACATGAGAGTAATTAAGTTAAACAATGTTTAAGTTTTAAGATATTGAACTGTTAAATATATATGCCGTCCATTAAAAGACTGTGCGGTACTTATTTAAGTGTATAACGCAAACAGACGCTGATTTAATATATATGTTGTGTATATATTTTAAAAATAACTACAATACTCTAGTATTACACCGATACAAGGGGGTGTATTGTATGGGGAGTTTTTGACGAAACCATATTCTATCACGTGGTGTTTTGTTTTTAATCATTAAACTTCTTGATACTTTGTTTAAAACGTAATAAAGTTTTGTTATAATTGGATTATAAATATTCACTAAACACAGAGGCATTAATTTGCCACAAAAACTCTCGGTACAGTTCTAACATAACCACTATATTGGCAGAGCGTTGTTTAATAATGACAAAAATATTATCAAAATTAGGCTTAAATTACCTATATCCAGTGGCCTTATTAATTTAAAAAAAGGGAAGTGTGCAAGACCGTCATAGTGACTCGGTTCTCGGTCAGTCATTGTGTATTTTTAACAAGATGGTTTTGAAATTGTTAATAGTGTCTGCGACTAGGACCTTTCAATGATGACTCTCGTCTTTGAAGTGTTAAGACAGGTGACGATTTTAAATTGACAATTTTTTTTATTATTGATACTAGGCCCTATTAAAATAATCAAATAGCGTTGTATATTTTTTAAATGGGGAAAATTGATCTTTTTAAAATAATAAACATTATACTGTTATAGAAAACAGCAATAACTTAAAAAAATCTGTATTTATTAATCAACATACAATTTTGAACTTTGGCCGAGTAGACTTATTTTAAACTGACTACGCTATTGACCTAGCAAGGTCTTAACGGCTTCACCGGACTACATATCCACAGAGTACGTTATATAAATACATATCAATGATATTTTTTAAACCATGCTATGGGCTACGTACGCGTCCATACTAGTGTCCTAATGTTCATACTATTGACTCCTGCCTCTACTATACTATTGACTTGTTGCTTAAATGGCACGATTAGTAATTAAATATTCTCTTTTAAATCGTCGATATATCTCCAGATATGTCATAACTATTTTCAATTTAACTTTCTACCGTCTAAGGTATATATTTACTATTTTGTTTAACATTTATATAGAAATTTCGGATTACGATAAAATAATGTTTTATGTACATAATTTTAAATTCAACTAGTATTTATATTTAAGGTACGTATATATAAATATATGTATATTACTTGTGTTACGCTGATTCTTGCCAATATCTTGTAGTGTTTTAAATTTTTATCAGAGAAACATTCAGTACATTGGTTGGAGGCTATTTATTTAGTTATTGTATGCAACTAAATGCATCGATTTTATTCGTCTTTAATTACTTCCATATGTAATTTAGATATATGGTTATTTTATGATTTATCAAGTAAACTTATCGTTTGAATGTACAATTATAAAAAAACATATATTTGTAAATGACATCACAAATTTATCAGAGTTCATTGGGTCCATAGATTTATATAGATATTTTGTGCTCTATTGTGGAATACATTTTAGAAGTTCTATCTCCTAATGTTATCCTATCACTCTCTAACTTGAGGAGATGTAATTGTAAATAAAATTATCTTAAACTTTTTTGTTCTGTTAATGTTGGCAACTATAGAAGAATTTGCAAAGAAATTCGTTCTCAGGTGGTGTGGGTTTGAAACCACTACTTTAGAATACAAAAATGTTACATTGTGACTTTTATGATGTAATGTGTATTTATTTTTACAACGAAACAGAAATAAAACAAAATGCATAAAAGAATATTTTATTTTTTTACTTTGGTACATTAAGTATAAAGAAAAACAATTTCTAGAAGATATGATCTCCTTCATTGTTCGTAGTGTTTTATTATTAAAGAAAAGTTACTAAAAAATAAGTTGTTTATTCTTTTAACAGCCATTGACAGTTAATTCCATCCTTCCTTTCCCCGATATCAATATACTAAGACTAATCAGTCTTACTTCAATTCTATAACATAATTTGGTTTCTATTATTTCTCTCTGAGATATATAAAGGCATGAATATTTGATACATTTTGTGTAAGACACAAGTTGATAACTATTTTTGTGTAAAATTAACAATTCTGCAAATACATCGTATTTTAACCAGAGCTAAACCTGAATTTTGTATTGAATCAACTTAAGGATTTGATATATCAATCTTTGAATATATAACAAAAAAAGATCCATGATTCTGTAAGAAATGTGGATTACATTTCTAAAATGATTCATAGAAATCATGAAGATTACTCTAATTAAGTTGGTAGGTAGTAAATAACAGCCAAGTATAATGACCTTCGTATGACTTTAACCTCAGGTCATATACAACATTTCAAAATGAACTAAATCCAATTTTCATCGTTCATATAACATGTTTAATTTGTTAATAAGGTTTTTGGTTTCTTTTTATGGATCTTCTACGGATCGGATATACGGATATTCTACGTGTACAAAATTAGATTTTGAAAAGAAAAGTAAAATATTTATGAATGGCTAAAATTTAAAGTAGCTTATTTTGAAGTATACACATTATATATAAATATGACACGCATTAGTGTCATATGTTTATTGGGAAAACATTACTAATACTCTATTAGTTCTTTACAAAATTTTGATATAGGATAAAACTAGAATGCTCTATATTGGTTTCTGCCAGTGACTCTCGCATCAAGTTAATGTATGATGGATTGTGATTATGCATATCTGTAAGGTCTCCCCATGCTGATGCGTATGAGGGGTTGCTCCTCCCTCAGCCTGCCCCTCCCCCTCCCCCGCCCCCTCTCCGTGGCGGGGAGGGGGAGCGGGTTCGATTCCGAGCGTTGCGACTTGCAGTGCGAATGCGAGTGCGAACAAGCACTCGTACTCGACGTCTGAAAGAGATTTAATTAAAATTCTTAAACTACCCTCACTTTAATAACATTGTCGTTTTTGTTCTACTACTATTAGTGTCATATTTTCTTTTTCACAAAAGAACGGGGTACTGAACAATGATATTAATACGTTACCTACATGATATTTTGACAAAACAATTGGCACACATATGTACAGTAACATTGTAACGCTAAACGGTCTTATATAAAATGTGGAAGTAAGATGGCATATTCTCAATATCGATGATGAAAATGAAATAGTTATATATTGCTTAGATATGGGCGGATTGACGGGGCAGCCGTCAAATATAAGCTAACTAGCCAAGTTTTAAAAATACACTATGGAAGCCCTTATTAGTATCTACATATGTAGTTATAATACCATTGGGTAGTGACTCGATGATAAGTATAAATGCAAATCAAAATATCGATTAATATAGATTTCTGCAATCCATCAACCATTCTCGCTGCGGTGGGAGAACACAGAATTACACATTTATGGCTAATTAAGGATCTACAAATATGTGCGTATAGGGCTAACGTTCAACCCTAATAACTTTATACTAATCTTGTATACATTACTCTATTTGTATATCCTCAAATGAGTCATTCAGCTGAACATGTATGAAAACGATTTAGTAGTGAATTCTGTATATTTTAGAGAACCACTTTTGATTTTAAAGAAAGTATATCTAAATATATAAAAACCCAGCGTTATAATATTTGTCCACGATGAACTTCGAAACTACTCAACAGACTTATATAATTGTATGTATGTATAATATACATGTATGTATAAATGTAATATTGTATAATTTGGTACAACTTGAGAGATATGATAATTTATATTT
>MU162427.1:8682-19249 GCA_015888305.1 Antheraea pernyi
CAAATCCAACTTCCACAAAAAAGTCTTTTCATTTTTCAGGTTGATATATAGCCTATGACACTCACAAATACTGTGGTTTTCTATTGGTAAAAGAATTTTCAAAATCGGTTTAGTAAATACAAATATTTTTCCCCCTCTTTAAAATATTATAGTATAGATAATTGCATTGCCTCTCATAGATATAAATTCTGTCAGTTTCAAGTTAATCATGGGAGTCACTTTATAGGTAGTATTAAATTTTTATTTTATAATCTAGTTCTTCCAGATTAGGCCACTGAAATACACAAAGACAAACAGAAATGAGGAGCCTCTCTGTGAGTCCACTAAAAAGGAATGTAAATATTTATGTTATTATAAAAATATATAAAATGAAAACATAAAGTAGATGGAGTTTGTTGCTGGTTCTTCTCGATGACTGGGTTGTTTTCCGAACCTGTGGTAGCTTTGTCTGGTAGCTTAGACATTCATAAGCGCCCTTAGGGCCTAAATTGAATGAAGGATATTTTGATTTTGAGACATCATAGATATATATTTACATAATAAATACTGTTAGTTGTGTTATGTTAAGGTATTCACATATTCAGTTGTCCCTGATTCTGAGCTTTGCAAGATAGACTGGAGTGCAAATGTGACCTCTATCCTCAGTCAAACTTCACTGGCATAACTGATGAGTGTGCGATACACAGTCAATTCTGTATCCCAGTGTCAAATATTTACATATGTGCTTAAAAAAAAAAAATTCACATATTCAGTTGTCCCTGATTCTGAGCTTTGCAAGATAGACTGGAGTGCAAATGTGACCTCTATCCTCAGTCAAACTTCACTGGCATAACTGATGAGTGTGCGATACACAGTCAATTCTGTATCCCAGTGTCAAATATTTACATATGTGCTTAGTATTAAATGGAATGTGTTGTATGTTTCCATATATTTATTTGAGATATAAAATGTATACTATAGTAAATCGAATAAACATGGCAAACGGTTAATATAACCTCAAAAATAAGTATTCTAGAACCATCTAGGAAAAAGTCCTCATCAAATTGCCATAGTTCTATGCCAATACACTCGGCACTTTTGACTTAATTGTATTTTCATTATATACGATAATGATTATGAAAAAATCCTTGACAAATTATATACTACATTCGTACGTACGTATATACTATGTTCCTCATCAATCACTCTATCCACGGGTGAAAACCACATGAAAATCTGTTCAGTAGTTTTTGAGATTATCGCGAACAGACAGACAGAGGGGAATTTGTTTTATATTATGCAATGATATATAAGATTTATCTTCTACTTTCAAACAAACATAAACAACATCATTAACCCAATGGCTGATTTATTATAACCCAGATCGCAAATTGGCTGTTTTTACTTTTATGTCATAGGAGGAAAACGAACAGGTGGGTCACCTGATGTTAAGCGATCACCACCGTCCATAGACACTAGCAACACCAGGGGAGTTGAAAGTACATTGCCAGTATGTGTTTGGGGGAGGGGAGAGGAGGAGTTGACAGTGACCAAATGAAACACAACAACGCAAGCACTGTTACTTCACAACAGTTTTCTGTGAGAGGATGGTACTACTCCGGGCTGTGCCGACCCATTTATGCTGAAGCCAGTAATTGCTCCAGTGTGGCTCTACCACCTACAAATTGTTCATTTCAGTTCATATTTTTTAATATTTTCTTTATCTCACAACATTGTAATGTCCTGGTTTAGTATAAAAATGTTCTTGAAAGTGACAAAATTATTTAAAAATACAGCTTACGTAAAAATTATGATCTTACAATAAATAAACTTGTTATTTTGCAATTTTCTGTAATAAATCGGGTATTTTTTTAAACTTATACTGCCAACAGTCCATTGACCTATGCCTCATGAGGTCTACATTCGTTTATAAGGTCAAGCTTTTATGGTTTTGGACAGTCTTGGGGTTAAAAAGTAATTTAAATACACATTACGCATTTCTAATGTTAATTTTCATGTTACTATGGAGTTTATAACAGATGGAAAGTTTCAGACGGAAAGTCGTTTTTGCCATGGCAACGAGGAAATGCGACGCTTGTTTAGCATTTGATCGATCGGCATCACACGCCTTTGTCGGCCTTCGCGATTCGCATTCAAAGGACACATAGGTTATGTCATCAAAATGATTTACTATGCTATAAAATACATCGTCGATGTAAACATTGTTTCCTTAGTAACAAAGTATATGCTTTGTTGCATTTTGGTTTATATTATGATTGCAATAAATGGGTATTAGGGGCCCGTTAGACGTGGTTCGATGCGCTTTTCACTCGCTCGCATGTCTGCAAGGTTATGATCGTGTGTTGCGCATGCATCACAAGCGCATGTGTCGAAAATGACGCAGCCTCGTTGGCAATTTTATATGATCATGTGGCAAAAGCATGTCCCGTAATGAACTTTTTAAAAGTACTAAAAATTATAATTTATGAATTGATAACTAACCCTCTGGCCATCTCCAAGCTTTTGATGAGCTTCTTGATCTTCCATATCTCAACATTACGATCTGCGGACGATTCTTCAGACATTTTGAGTACACTGATTTTATTTATAAATAATTAAAAATAAAGACTCTTTACACAACACCAAACTTTTAAATAAAGACGAGTGGAAAGGTAGCCCTGTAAAGCAGTTCGAACCGCCCAAATCCAGATCGGACCGGACGAACGATACACCTCGCGACTTTGTTCACACACTTTCTAGTTCACATTTACGTCGGTTGTCGTACGGACTTTTCTTCTGGTGCGGGGATTCTTGGATTTTTTCTTATTTCGGTTACCCCTAAGCATGTGGGACGCAGAAATTAGACATTAGAGAGATAAAAACGTGACGTTGAATAAACGATCGAACGAACGCCTTGTCGTTCGTCGATGAAATGAAAGAAAAACTCTTTGGTCATTGCTAGCTGTAAAAATGTGTACAAAATTATTAATAGACTTTATTAATATACATGATATTTTTATACACATACAAATATTATTTGTTCCCCTTTTCTATGAAATAAATAACTTTAAAAAAAAGCACACAATTCAATAAGATTGTTTCTAATTAATTTAACGTAGACCGTAATACTGGCAAGACCGAAACATCTGTCTCTAGAGCTGTACATGTACGATATAATTGATATATCGGACCATTCGTGTTTTTATTTAAATAAAATGATCATATAAACATGCATAGCAATATTACACGTTACACAATTGGGCACGTCAGCACAGCAGTACATTTGAATAAAATAAAGATCAGGGATCACTATTTGTGAATGTGGCTTAGAGAACGGATCACCGCATCACATATTTTTTAATTACCCTAGAAACAGTTTCTCTCTCTATGTATCTCTTAACTCTTGTTACGGATAATCATTTAATTCTAGAATGCTTGTCGTAATTTATTAATACTAACAAAATTAAACTTTAGATTTTAGTGTAATGTTCTGGTGTATGTCTGTATTATAACAATATGTTGTATGTTTATGTTTATGTATGTTAGTTTACATGTGCTTTCTTTGTGATGTCTGTTTCTACATAGCCCGGATATAAAGATAGAATTCTAATTGTTTAATTTATATAAAAATAATATAAAGATAATTTGTCTGGTACAATCTCCATTGTTTATGGCTCCATTCACTTGACATTGGTAAAATTGTGTGCGCACACTTGTTACCATTATAAAAAAGAAGAAGAAGAACTTATGATGCAACCTAGAACTTCTACCTATTTCGATCATCTACTACATACACTCTTCTTAGCATCTTCTACTCAGCGATAGAAGAATTCTTAGATAATCTCTCATTCACATATCTGAAGATAATATTCTAACTATTAGCAAGCAGGCGGTGGGGTACTAATATTTATATATTTGTAACATGCATTCTAATTTCTGTCTACAATTGGTTATTGGAAAGTTTTCCCTTGTTGTTGTCTATTCTAACTCTCAGCTTACGGATACCAGGGTCCGCTTTCTTACTATGCTTCCTCCACTTTGCCCGATCTTCGGCATCCTTCTGAGTGAGGTTATTTTCCTTTAAGTCCGCCTTTATCACGTCCAACCAGCGTTTCTTGGGCCTGCCACGAGACCTTGGGCCCTGTACAGCTATGTTGAGGCATCTATTTCCGACGTAGTCTGGAGGCCTGTGACTTATGTGGCCGTACCAGCGAAGTCGACTCCCCTGCAGCTTGTCTGCGATGTCACGGACTCCAAGGCTACCACGGATGTGTTCGTTACGAATGCGATCTAATCGCGTAACGCCACACATCCATCGTAGCATCTTCATCTCGGTGACGTGTAGCTGCTGGACGTGTCTAGCTAGGACCGGCCACGTTTCGCTGCTATACAACAAGACCGGTCGGTTGATGCACTTGTACACCAGACCTTTTAACTTCACGGGTATCCTTTGATCACATAGAACGCCGGTGACCTCTCGCCATTTCGCTCAAGCGGCTCCTACTCGAGATTGGACAACGTGATCGATTGAGCCGGACTCGTGTATCACAGACCCTAGGTATTTGAAGCTGCTGGTCTTCGCGACGCTTTCGTTACCTATTTTTAAGGGGTCGGAGTCCGTGCTACTACAAGCCATGTACTCGATCTTCGCAACGTTGAGTATTAGACCACCGTTCTCCAGCGCCTCATTCCACTGGTTTACCTTGTCCTCCAGTCTCTGCTTATTCTCGTTTGTCAGCGCAATGTAATCGGCATAAATCATTAGCCACGGGGATGGTTCGTGGACCTTTGCCGAGACTACGTCAAGCACTATGCTGAACAGAAAAGGGCTTAGAGCTGAGCCCTGGTGGACGCCAACTGTGATTGGGAATGAATGAGTGACTCCAACGGCAGTCCTCACTACAGATTTCGGGTTGTGGTACATATCTCGGATGATGTCAATATAGGTTTGTGGCACGTTTTTCTCCTTCAAAGCCCACCAAATTACTAGACGCGGTACGCAGTTGAAGGCCTTTTGCAAGTCGAGAAAAGCCATGTGCAATGGCTTATTTCTCTCCCTGTATGCTTCGGCCAGCATTCTAAGGGCAAAGATGGGATCTATGGTGCCATAGCCAGGACGAAACCCATACTGACACTCCGAGACGACGCACTCTTGCCGGAGCCTCGGCTCAAGAGCTTCATGATATGACACATGATCTTGATCCCTCGGTAGCAACTCATTTATTATTGGTTATTTATTCGTTAAAATCAATCAATCATGTTTTATAATAGTCAAAAAATAAACTTAGACGTGACTATGTGTAATTCTATTATTTTGTTACTTGCGTTATAGTATTTTTTTAAAGTCTGACATAACATTACCTTCATATTGGCACGTCGAGTTATTAGTGGGATTTTGGAATGTCATCCAGTGGTTTTTATATATTATTCATAATCTTATGTTATTTGGAAATATATTTTGTAATATTGATGGTTTTTACATAATATGGTTTGGTTGTTGTGCGTAAATCAAGTGGATGAGAAATAATACCACGGAGCATGGATACTGACTTACCACAAAAGCTTTACGAAGGTTCTAACAAGAGGGCTCATCCTCTTGTTATGTAATTGAAATTATTGCAATTAATTTGTATCATAACCTAATCGATAATTTACCAGAAAATTGGTTTTTTTTTCTCGAATTGACTATGCTATTGACCCGACAGGGTCTTTACAGTTTCACCCGACTGCACCAAAAATAAAATTAAATATATAACCAATATAATCATTGGGCATCACTAAACTTGATAGATAGAAATCGAAACTGTCAATGTCAAAAAGAGAATTTGAGGTTACAGTTTCGCAATCACTCACGATATGTTATGTAGCAAGATAAAACAAATTATATTAACGAAATCCACATCAAACAGCACCGGTCATTACCAATACATCATCTCATCGAATTCTATGTTCAAACGGTTCATATGCCGCGGTTGGTTCATCACAAAACATGAATATACGGGAATCGGGAAAAATATGTCTCCGTTGAGATTTATATTGAAAGATTTGGTTGTTGCAAGACTTTGGAGTGCTTGGACGCGTAGTAATTTAGTTAATAATGTAATTAGGAGGTGCAGAAAGGATCGCAGTGTGAGGGAAGTGTTTCATTGTTTTCGACAAACTTTTTTTCGACCGCGACGGACTCTGTTGCTATCGGCAACAGCCGCGTTTAGGCACAGTAATGACGAAGACGAGGATATTAAAGTGGGATGCGATATAAATATCACCGATGAAGAAATCGAGGTATGTGATTTAAAAATTTGTATGTTGAATTTACTTTAAATTCGTGTTTGTAATCGCAACTTCGTTTTATTTTATTACGCCGTATCTTTGCATTTTAAATTTAGGTTGGACTTTAGATTATGTACTGTTGATTTAGATGGTGTAACAGAGAAGGGGGAGGGCGCGAAGGGCAAATAATATTCTCAAAAACAAAAGCATTACTTTTAAAAAAACAAAGTTTGAAGATTTAATTTTGGATTATGCACTCATTTCAAATAGTCTCGTGTCACTTGCATCCTTGTAAAAATAACTTTAACTCATTCAGGTAAGGTCGAATTTGCAAAATCATATATTCATTGCATAACTATAACATATATATATTGGGGAGTTTTTGCAGCCAGTTTGAGCGCTACTTTTAATCGAGACTGTGCGTCTTGGGTTTTTATAAGTCAATGATTTTATATGACAAATGTGTTATGGCATTATGACCACAGTTCTGACTTAACTTATTTAAATAAACTTGTAACTAATATTCAAAAGTAGTCCGGTGAAGCTGTTAAGACCTTGCTTGGACAATAGCGTAGCGTCAGTTCGAAAAAAATAAAAAAATAAAATAATATTCAATACTACAAAATTAAATTAAATGTCTTTTTTAAATCATTTATTTTACTTTATCAACAACATTCACAAAAACATAAAACTAATGAAAGACTTAAATACTGGTTTCACAATATAAAAATTTAAAGCAAATCCTCGGGTTTAACTTAGGCTTTGTTTCATTGAAATTGGTTGATTCTATCAAAAGTTATAGTAATTTAAATGATGGCTCTATTTAAGTACGAGAGTCACTTTATAGGTAGTATTAAATATTATGGTGGTGCCCTTACATTCTCGACGCCAAAGAGGGATGTTCTATTCTATTGTTAGTGGACTGTATTTTGCGGGGGTGTTAATGTTGATGGTAAACTATTGTGATCAGATACGATGGAGACAGGACTAGGAAGGAAACTTGGCACATACCTTGTGGCACTGTGGTTTCCACATGTCTAGCCGGCTAGGTGATGTTTTCTCGGATACTGACGGACATTAAAGTATAGATTCTGAGAGTCTCACACCACAATTGTTGTTTATAAAAGTATCAGCACGCACTATATGCGGAGCGATGCCTTTTGTTACTAACTCGACCAGGTGCAAAAATTAAACTGTTTGCCCGCAGCGCGGTAACAAAGTGCGGGTTGGAAAGTGTCGTGATCTGATCACCTTATTGCATTACATTTAAAATATATAAAGCGGCGCGACCATATTAATTGTATAATTTTGCTCTTCCAAATTAGGCCAGTGTAATATATCCAAGGACAAATACAATAGATATCATGCTGAAATAAATTTACATAATAATTAGTGTTGGTAATGTTAAAGTTTAAGTTTGTTACTAGTTATAAAATTAGTCTGAGTATAGATAAACGGAGAAAACACATATAAAAGCAAAGATTTCAAATCAGAAGGATGGGTACACAGAGTATGTTATATAAATAGAGGGTGCACTCATTCTTTCCAATCAGCGCCTCTATAATACGAGTTTTGAACTAATATCTGTTGGTAATAAATGTACATTTATAGCTATGTATGGATGCATATAGCGGTACTGCGTAAATCGTATACAAGTTTTTGATCATTTTCATTTGTACTGAATATATTCATCGTAAGGCAAATCTAAATCCAAGTATGTATATGCAGGAGTCAATGTTTATAAGTAGATCCGAAGATGGATAAAATTATTTGTGGGAGGCAAGAATATTTAAGGGAGCACACTCTCCTAACAGATAGTAAACAAAGCGAATGGAAACAAATATTTGTAAGTTGTTAGTTTGAAATGTCAAAATTAATTGCCATCCACTATCTTTTGTTATCAAATTTGCCAAATAAATTATATAACAGTGACATCTAGGGAGTGGATTGATAACCAAAAGTAGACGAGCCTTTTCCATACAAATCCGATTCTGAGAAGTGAAAATAGAGTGGACGGGTATACTGTCAGGCAAAATATCATACAAGGAATATACTAGATTAGGACAATTGAAGAAGATGTGTTCTAGAGTGCCTTCGTTTAGCCCACAATCACATATTGAGTTGTCCCTCATTCTGAGCTTTGCAAAATGGACTGGAGAACACACGTGACCTATCCTCAGTATACAGATAGTAGATGCAGCAAATTTACAACAGTCATGATACTCATAGAACCATGGCTTACTTGGGATATTATCTTGAATGGAAGCATATGATTTGCCTTTAATTTGTTTGGATACATTCCAGTTTGAGGTGCGAACAGATCAGTTTTGGCTACAGAGCATAAATCTTAAACATAGGTTTTGTAGTGGTCAAAATATCCAGTTCGGATAGCCGACTAACTAGACACTGGCAGAATTCATATCTACGAAACACCATTATTTAAATGTTGAAGATTACTGGTCCGATTTGAAAAATTCTTTCAGTGTTAAATACCTCATTTATCGAGAAAGGCTATCATCATCATATATCATCACCCTAAAACAAATAGGAGCGGAGTAACAATGAAGAATGTTTCAAAATCTGAGTTTTTGTTCCTTTTGAGTGCTTCCGTTGCATGTTAGCGGTAGCCCAAAGTAAGTAATCCACATGGACAAAGTCACTGACAGAAGCTAGTACATAATACAAATGATAGCTAATCTTGGGCGACGAATCATATACCAGGAAAAAAAATCATAACTATATTACTTAATGGGAAGTATACAATTTTAAATTCAATTTCAAATTATGAGGCATCAAGTCCTTGTGATAGATAAGTTTGTGAGCCATTAATTTTTTAAAAATTATTATTATTAATAATTAGCTGGCCTATGCCAACTGCCTTGGGCAGTAAACGTTTATAAATCAGACTTCCATAAAAAAGTCTGCATTTTTCGGGTTAATATATAGCCTATGACAATCACAAATAACGTGGCTTTCTATTGGTAAAAGAATTTTCAAAATCGGTTCAGTAGATCCAAATATTACCCCAGAAACTTCACCTGTTTATAATATTAAATATAGATTGTATTAAAAATGATGTAGGATTGATTATCGATATCGGTGATCGATTATCGATAATACATTCAGATGATTTTATTAGTCACTGGTTTTTTACATTAGGTTCCAAGGGGACGAAGTCGCGGGCACATCTAGTGATAGAATAAGGCAGTGAGAAAGATTCCAATCTTTTTTTTTTTATTATTTTGTCTTTGATCTTTGTGGAAAATTCCACAATTTCGCCAGTGTCAAGTATATTGAGAACAACTCGAACGATAATACAATAACAAAAGATTTAAAGTTGATTTTAACCACCACAATTTATGTCTAACATAGACCCAAAGAACAATACACGATTGGGATTAGTAAACAACTAAGTTAGTAAATAAATACCACATACGTATACATATATATCTAGTACAGATAAGTAAAATGCAACAATTAATTAGAGCTTAATTTTATTCAAATGATATTTACACATAAGGGTAATAAAAGGAGTGAAGGAAAGCGAGAGGAGGAATTGCATATAGGTGGGACGGGATATCTCCTAGGGGAGTATGTCATATAGTGACACGCGCCGATATGGACAACCGTGACATCGCAGACAAGCTGCAGGAGAGTCGACTTCGCTGGTACGGCCACATAAGTCGCAAGCCTCCAGACTACGTCGGAAATACATGCCTCAACATAGCCGTACAGGGTCCAAGGTCTCGTGGCAGGCCCAAGAAACGCTGGTTGGACGTGGTAAAGGCGGACTTAAAGAAAAATAACCTCACTCAGAAGGATGCCGAAGATCGGGCAAAGTGGAGGAAGCATAGTAAGAAAGCGGACCCTGGTACCAGGCCGGGAAAACGCTAGGAAGAAGAAGAAGAAGAAGAGAGAAGCGTTTATTTTTTGTATAGTCACAAAATCTTAATTATAATAATGGCAATGTATATTAAATGTAATGTAAACATGTAAAAATCTTTATAATAATATTTTAAGTTATTGTTTCAATCGTTCCTTATACAGTGTAAGTGAGCACTGAGGTAGTTATATTATGTTTCCAAATGTTATGCTGATGATAAACCTCATTTGGCACGCTCTCCAACCTAAATTCATATAATCTACAATTCTACATACAAAGTTTTTGTCCACTATCGTGTCCCATCTCGTACATATTTTATTACCTGTAACGAATTTAAAACGTAGGTTGGCATCGTCTTCAAATATATTTATTAGGTAGCGCAAATATCAATATTTTTTATTTAATTTGGTTAATTTAATAATTCAGTTATTTTTC
>MNPI01026617.1:0-26322 GCA_015888305.1 Antheraea pernyi
TTGATGCTTTGGCCTGAATATAAATTTGGGTCTTATTTTCTGAATACTCAACTTTATAGCGTTATTAAAAACGATAGTTTTAAATTTTGTTTTAAATCCAAAAGCGTTTTGTATGAGGTTAAGTTTTGCTCCGAAACGATTTTCGAATAATTTAAAAAAGGATTAACACGTATTGATTTTTTTCATCTCAACATTATAAAGTGCTTGCACTGGATTTGGTACTAAACATAACATAATATTTATCACCGATTGAGTGGTAGCAACGATCCAGTCGAGAGGCAAACCGCATGAATTCTAAATATACTTCGGTTTAAATCAGAACGTGACATACCCAAGCTTACCACGATTACATATGATCCAGTTAGAACTAAATCAGCCTTAAAGCTTAATGTTTTTTTAACTAAATACATTAAAAGAGAAATAAATACTAAAGTTCGATAATTGATCATAATAATATTTCTTTGAGTTGTATAAAGTGCTGTGGTGTATTGTATTAATGGCTACTAAGTATATGAATAATACTTACATAACGACGGTCATAATAAACCCTCCGCGGACAAGTCACGAAAATTTCAAAGTTGCGATCAGTGGGTAATTCGCGGTGTAAATTATAAGAAAGTGCGTTTTTATTAATTTTGCACTGGTATATTACGTTTACAGAAATATGATTTAATTTATCAACATAAATAAATGCAATGGTTTCGTCTATGACCAATAATTAGTTTTTTCTTAGACGCCGGGAGCATTCTTGCTTTGAACGTAGGATTGTATTTAGCTTACGATAAGGGTAACAAAGAGCTTTCCATACCAAACAGCTAACAGCTTTCCCTTTATATAACTTATATGTGTATGAATGGGTGTATTTATATATTTGTTTATAAACGGTAGGTTTTAAAATAATCTGCAAGTTAAGTTTCATACGGTTTTTTTATGTTTTTTATGGCATTTTATTAGAAAAAAATCTCTAAAAATATTGAAATAATATCATTATTTGTCTTGCATTTTAATTTGGACCGATAATTGTTGTTTTAATATAGATGAATAATCAGCATTTAATCGTATTCATAAATCAGAAGAAATAATGAGATTTAAATTGATTTTTTTTAATAAGGCTTTGATGTTGCTTTTTTTACTTATTTAGAAAAAAGCTAAAAAACATCGTAACTAAAACATTGTTCACTTTTGCATAATGCATATGCGGGTTAAAACTATCATAAAAGATGTTATCCTAAAATATATTAAAGGATGCGAAGTTATGGAATACGATGTTAAAAATAGAAAGAAGTGATCGAGAAAAATACGGAAAGGTGACTGAGGTGTAAGGTGTCACTATATTGACCATATAACCAGGAAAAGAGAGTGACAGGTGGCTTTTAATCGCTTACCGCTTATGACTTGTGATTGGATGTAAAACTTTTAATCCGGCGTCGACAGCCTATTGTTTGGCCGACCGTCTGATTACTGGCAGACACCAGTTCTCACCCGCTTCTCGTATTGTGTCACCGTGAAATTTCCAACTCGGGCTTTTCGAGCCCTGGCCAGTTCTGAATGGAGTGTTTGCTTTTTCTTGTTTTTCGTTGGCATTTTCTATTTAGGTTCATTATAATGATGTCAATAGCTAGCTAAGGTCGTTCAGAAAGCTTTGCGAATATTGAATTTGTGTTATCCGGTAATCATCTTCGCTTCGATAATGTACATTTATGTCTATTAAATATTTATCTATGGGACTAAATAAAATTAAAGTGTTTGTAGTTTTCCTGCTCAATCTCCGAAAAGACGTACGGATTCTTGCGAAGTTTAGTACAAAGTAACTATTTCACGTAGACGAAGTCGTGGACAGAAGCTAGTTAGATATAACCACCAATTATAGTATAGGAGTATAGCAAGAAGAAATGGTAAAAACTTTGCGAATACCCTTCACCGAGATAATGTAAGCACGGAAAGAAAGATTCAAGAAAAGTTTTGACAAGTGAAATGGAGTCGGAAGTTGAGCACCAATTATAGTATAGAAGTATTATAGCAAGAAGAAATGGTAAAAACTTTGCAAATACCCTTCACCGAGATAATGTAAGCACGGAAAGAAAGATTCAAGAAAAGTTTTGACAAGTGAAATGGAGTCGGAAGTTGAGACGACCTACATTAAGTTATCATGCAACATTTCTTGGTGTCAGTTGCAGAGACGAACTCATTTAACTTACAAATTTATGGAGCCGGTTTTTTACACTCTAAGGTTCTATTTCGTCCTGTTGCTTCTGTAATGTGATGATTTTGGTCGTTTCGTTTATTGTATAATCTATTCAATGTGTTATATATTTTAAAAAATGTGGTAAGACTTTTCCTAACGACCTGCCTATCTACCGTTCTCACGTTTCAAGTCATCATCAAATAGTAGGTGTGTTCCGACTATTGAACCTAAAAGACAAATATTGATTTGAGCTACATCATCATTTAATATTGGATAAAATTCTGCTCAAACGCAAAAGCCTATGCAGTATAATAACAGCATTTTTATTAAATATTTGTTTTCTCTAAAATCAGCAAGATATAAGTAATTTTAGTAGTCATATTGAATGATGTTGATTCTAACCCCACAATGAGTTTGAATTTTTAATGAATAAAAGTCTCATGGAATCGGATTATTGTGGTGAAGTATTTATTATTGTTTGTTATGTAGTTAACTATCAATTTTCATTTAAAATTTTCTGTACATCACTAGAAAGCTTCGCACCTCTCTCACTTTTAGGATAAGTCGATTTGCATCTAATATCGTTAGAGCCAATCTAACTTTTTTTTTAATTATTTAACTTGGCAAAAGATATTATACTTGCACTATGTAAGGTTTGTCTGTAGGACATAATGTCTACGAAACTTAGTTTGGATTGCTCGATGTGCAGTGTTAAATTTATAGGGAAAGTTTCACTGTCTCGGCAAACTCGCCTGATATTTGGCATTAACTCGCATCTACCAATATTTTACATGATATTAACTTGAGTCACTACACTAAGTTCAAACTAATTTATACACCGAAACACCAGTTCAAATTATGTTTGAACAACTTCACTGAGTCGGTTAAATTGGTATATTTAAGTAGTTCTGTTAAATTGTCCAGTCATTTGTGGAACACACTAGATTTTTCCATATTCCACCTTTAAAAAATGGCATTACAAATTTCAAGGAATTTCAATCAAGGAATGAGCTATTATGTTTTTCCAATCATACATTATTCTATAGAAATATAGACGTAAATACATTAGATTTGTTTGTCTGGTTTATTTTTACGGTTGAATAAAATACAACTTTTACCTGTAACTTAAAGGAAATTTGTATACGCATTAATTAAGGATGTTATATTTAAATTTTGTATCCTATTTTGTAGGCATTTAATAATTTTCCTAATACAGTTTAATATCAACGACTGTATACAATTGTTGTAGTTTATAGTTTAAACGTATTCGAGTTTTATTAGTTGTTAAAATCCATGACTTTAGACACATCAATGTACGCACGGATTTCAATACATAGAAATACATATCTTCTATACATATAAGAATGTAAATCTCACGTGTCTATACATATTTTTTTAATTGTTGCTTGTGTCTAGGAATAAATATTAAAAGACATTTCAATCATTATTATAGAAATGTCTGTCATTCTTTCTATTTGTATGAACATGCATCTCTGCTAAAGTACTGTGTTCATAATAAAAACAAGGAAAGGATAAAATATATCTTCGAGTAACATTTAGTAATTGTTTCATTAAAATCGGTTCACTCTATTAAAAATATAATAATTTTAATGACGACGCGACTTTAGTATGAGAGGAAGGTAGATAATAATTAGACTTAATACATTCAGATGACCTTATAAGTTACTGTTTTGTACATAGTTCCACGTGGACAAAGTCGCGGACACAGCTAGTATGGAAATAAACTTAGAAATCTTCCTACAAGTTAAGAATTTAAGACTACACTCGAAGCCCGGTTAAATCACTAAGTTATAAAGCACAATTGGGGTAAAGAAAATTCCAATAAATACTCGATTCTATTCAAAGCCAGTGAATACAGAGAAACTGTAAGTATATCTAACATGTTTAATAACTCTGCCAACTTTACCCATAAGAGGGGCGAACTCGCTAACTTCGCTGAAAACTTCAACATAATAGTGTTAGTATAGAATATTTGTTTGATTTCTTTTTATTAATCCTTTGAATGGTGATACATATTAGTTAAGTAATTTGTATTTTTATTTTTCAATTTAATTAGGTGAATTAAATAAGGTGAAATTTATTTCGATAAAATTACCATCGCGCTTTTTTTAAATTTGAAAAAATAGTCAGAAATTGTATTATCACTTACAAAACACTATTCATAAGGAGAATTTACGTAGAAATAGGATCTTGTGCCGATCGAGATTTATTTAATTATTGGTGGTAGAGCCACGCTGTAACTATTACTGGTTTCAGCACGAATGAGTCGTCTCTCCCGGGGTACTACCACCTGACCCACGGAAACACCCACGTGAACTAACAGTGCTTGCATTGTTGCTTTTCATTCGATCATGGAGAGCGCCGGAGGCCCACGTCCTTTAAAAAAACCGGCAACACACTTGCGACTCTTCTGGTGTTGCTAGTGTTTATGGACAGTGGTGACCTCTTAATATCAGGTGATCCGCCTACCGGTTCGTGTTTGCCTATATATCCCTTAGACATTGACTAAATTTTTAGTAATTCTAAAAATGTGAAAGAAACAGCGCTTTTACTTCGAAATTTCGATGAAATTGATTCTCAAAATAAAGGTAATAATGTTATTCAGATATATATATATTATTTAGAAAAACTTACACGATTATGCTATTGAAATTACTAAATCAATGAGATTGTATATACAAAAAATAATCATAATTGAATGACTCTGAATTATAATTTGAACTGAAAAGGGCAGGACAAGCACATGTCAAATGGAGTGAGCACTCAAGTGGATGTCATCGCTTTAGTAACAACTGACATCCGCCGTTTATGCGAATAAGCTTTTAAATTTCACTAATTAAGAGTTCGGTTTGGAAAGGTGGGGGAGAGGGTTTCTATTCAAACCGTTAAATCCAGGAGCAGGGAAACAAAAGTTGATTTCTCGCCGACTTATAATTTAATGCAATATCTTCTTTTATTACTTGGTTTAAAGATATAGCTGTAGCGATATTATAGTATGTGGTCTATTTGTATTATGAAAAATGTTGTACACTAGGTTCTTTATCACGGATAATTTATAAAACCTAATTAATATAAATAATAAACAAAAAATAATTATTTGTAGTACACATGCGGTAAAAGGGAAAATTAATATTCTGATTAATTTTTAAGACGATAAGAGAATCGATGACTACACTATAGGAATGGTAAATATTAGTTTTCGGCATTATTTTGTAATATTTTAATATACATTAACAATGCTAATAATACATGCCTTTAAGTGCGCAATAGTCATGAGAAAATAATGTGCTATAGATTTTAACGTGTCTCTATTTATCTCTCCCTCTCTTTGTATATCTTTTCAGTACATTAAGTAATAGTTTTTATTTCTATAATACATTAAACGCTTCTTGGTAATATATATTATTTCGTAATAAAGTTACATCTGATTTGCGGTTTCGTATAGAATAGTCGAAAGTCATCGATTTTCTAATTTTGCGTTATGTTCTGGTAATCTTCAGAGAATTTAAAAACCTGCATTTACAGATAGAGATATCTAAAAACTAAATAACAGATACTACTAAAATAATAAAACGCAATTTATAGAAGGGTAAAAAAGCATGGAAATCATTCTAGACAAATTTTAAACAGAACAAAAAGAAAGTTGTACAGATCTAAAATAGATAAATTGAATGACTTGGAACAATATAACTTGTTTCATTGGAACTTGGACTTGGAATAAGTCAATTAAGAGTTCAACGGTAACTTTAACAATTCCGTTTAAGAATATCATTAAAGCAGTTCTTATTCGGGCACGTAGTATCATTTGTTTCGACATTACAGTTGTCTGAATTTACTAGGGTTATTTGTTTAATTTGCAAAAATATTGTGAACCAGTGGAAAGTTACTAACTCGCATTGAAATTTAATCCACGGTTGGTTAGATCCAACAGAATTAAATTTAGGGTGTAATTGTTAAAACTATGTATCACGTATGTCGAAATATGTATCATGAAAAAGATAACGTAGATCGAGTCTCTTGCCGGTTCTTTTTTATGACTGGGTTGTTTGTCTGAACTGGTGATAGCCTTCGCGTTCATAAGGGCTTTCTTAGGGCTTTAATTTAATCAAATATTTTTCATTTTGAAAGTATTATTACAAATCATTACATAGTATAAAACAAAGTCTCCTACCGCGTCTGTCTGTCTGTCTGTCTGTTCGCGATATACTCAAAAACTACTACTGAACGGATTTCAAGCGGCTTTCACCAGTGGATAAAGTGATTCATGAGGAACGTTTTGGTATATAATTTGTTAAGGATTTTTTTAATAATCAGGACGGGACAACGTCTACCGGGCCCGCTAGTAAACCTTATAAATAAATCATAATATAACTACTAAATTATAATATTAAGATACTATTCTTCGTTAATACTTTAAAGGTTTGACGTTTAACCACAATCCTATCTGATGATAAGATAGTAAACATAGAGGATACTGGTTATCAAGTGCATCTGCCGGAACGCACAAACCTGTCCTTACCGACATATTTATGTATGTGGTATAGCCACGCTGAAGCTATTACTGGTTTCAGCATGAATGGGTCGGCTCGTCCGGGGTTGGAACACCCTCTCACAGAAAACCGACGTGAAGTAACAGTGCTTGCATTGTTGCGTTTCGTTCGGGCAGTGAGAGCGCTGAAGGGTTACTTCCCTTTCCCCCCAAACACAACTGGCAACGTATTTGCGAGTCTTAAGATGTTGCAAGTGTCTATGGACGGTGGTGATCACTTAACGTTGTTACTTGAGGGTGGTGGTTAGGCAGGCGAATTTAGAGAAACCCCTACCACTGCATACTAACACTCAATGACGTAGCTATACCATCTGAGGCCAGTGGCAATTACATTTAATACACCACTTGGAACTATTAGGCACCTATTTATTCGAGTTAAAGATTTTAGTATTATTTACATTTTTGTGGAAAAAAAATGTTGCAGGTATCTTGCAATAACTAATAAAATACATATCAAACATGGTTAGAAATGTCTGCCTGTCTGTCTGTCTGTCTGTTTGTTTGAACACGCATCCCTACTAAAGTACTGTGTTTACAATAAAACGTAAAAAAAATCATAAACGATTTATCATCGAGTAATATTTTGTCTTGGTTTCATTATAATCGGTTCACTATATCAAAAGTTATTGCAATTTTAATGACGATGGGCTTAAGTACGAGAGAAAAGTAGATAGTAAATGGACTTAACATATTCAGATGATTTTATTAGTCATTGTTTTTTTACATTAGATTCAATCGTAAAGTGCGATAAGATTATAGGATTTTTTTATTAGGAATATATATGAGAGCCGTTTGTGACATGGTCCATACATGAGGAAGGGTGCACAATCCTCTTATTGCAGTTCGGTGGACTGCGAGGGTCCCTCCGTGAGTCCCGGGCCCTCGCTTCGTTAACGCTAATACCCGCCACTGACGGCTGCACTTTTCGGCCGAGCCCCAACGTTCTAACTGAACATCTTATTTTACTAGCAATTTATACTCTTTGATTTTACACGACATAGACAATCGCTTTGACGTTTTTATGAGATTCTCTAGTGGAATTTATTATTGTAATGTTGAAGATTTAAAAATGTAACTCTTCGGGTCTCTCTTGAGGAACTAGATCTGAAAATGGGGGATCCTGTATTTATTTATTTTATTTCACGTCATCGTAAATTGTAAATTTCATGTTTCAGTATAAAAAGTTCGTACAAATGAGATTTTACAATATATCATTTGTTAATTTTCAAAGTTTTGTAATAACTCCTGTATTTTTTAAGCTTATACTACCAAAAGTCTGTTGATCTGTGTCTCATGAGGTCTACATTCGTTTGTATGGAACTTAAACCTTTACCGTGTTATTACAAAAAAATTAAATACTTGGGTTAAAAAAGTTTCCTAATAAAATGCACCGTGCTCGCACGAGGCAAGTTCGCGTTATCCTTTTTCACAAGTCTAACCTAACGTAACCAAAGCGAGACAAAAGAGCAAGATGGCGAACATTCAGTTTACTTTCGTTATAGTTATAGTAGTAATACTCATTTTTTTTATGAATTTTAATTAATTTTAATATATTAAAAAAATACCAAGCGATCAGTGTCGGGTTTATACATTCACATATTACCGCTAGATGGCACTCGAGACATAAACAACGAACAAATGTTTTTTGTACAAGTCTAGAAAAACTTAAAATGTCATCGCGAAAATGTAAATATGATGCTGATGTATTTTGTTATATATGTGGTCAATTTTTTAAAGTTCTAGACTGCGTGACGACTCTGTGTAGCTTACGAAACATATTTTGACTGTCTTGTTTAGCGTTAAGACAAGCAGTGGGCTCCACATGTTAATTGTAGTTATTGTAAAAAATGTTTGGAAGGTAAACAATTTTTAATTAAGTGTTGAATCAATATCAAAAAAACAATTATTACGGGCAAGAATGATTAAACCGATTATGAGGGAGGTCTCATAAAGCGATCGCTTATTTTTTTGAAAGTGGTAAATGCAGGGCTATAGCTGGAGTCGAATTTGAGGTAGGGCAGCATTGATTACAGGTAGAGCGGCAGTAAAAAAAAAAATTATAAATCATCTGCCCTCGAATGTCACAAGCTGTGGTATGTTCGGAAAAGTTTAGATACCTATCGTTACGATTTAATCTCAAACTATGAACAAACAATTTAGTTATAATAATTTATCTTAGTTTTTGGTATTTTTAATTGGCATTGTGATTTCAAGGTAGGGCATTGCCCCACAATACCCCCTTCCCCCCTTTGTATACATTGGGAGATCCCTAACAGATACCCATCCCGTCGGGCAGCTGAGGATGGGTTATGTCCGATTTGCACGGACTAAAACCCCATGGGCCTTCATATATCTTTTTTAGATGGGGGAGCAGGGACTGCCGGCTGGCACTGCGTCTGCTCCCCCGACAGGTGTAAGCCCCTCAAGAGGCCCTGACTGCGGTCTGAGGGGTCAGAGATGGTAGACCCCTCAAAGGGGGAGTGAGTGTTAGACCCCCTGACGAACTGTGGGAGTCGCATCGGCACAATGCGCCTCCTCAATTGATCTCCTAAGTACAAAAGCAAATTCTTTCATGTCATATATATTTTTTTCGTTTGCGTTGACCCGTGTAACCACAGGGTTCTATTCTGAGTTTTGTGTGTTATCATCTTAAACCACATCTTAATGTCAAATGCCCCTACTGCGTCTGTCTGTCTGTTCGCAATAAACTCACTGAGGGAGATATATAATTCATCAAAGTTCATTTTATTATCAGGGCGGGATAACGTCAGCTGGGTCCGCTTGTTTAATATATGTTAAGATTGTGTTACATGTTAACATACAAATTTGTTGTCTACAAATTAATTTTGTAACAGAATTATTTTTAATCACGAAAGATAAAAATATAATTGTATTACAGTCTTTTAGGCTACTAAAAGTAAAAAGAAACGAAGAAATATTTACAGCCGAACTCTGGAAGGGTAGATAAAAGGGTTTTCTTCAAACTCTTTCTAATAAAGCCAAAGTGAATCACATTAGCGTCTCAGTGTATCGGTGTATCGGTGTTCATACGTGAACGCGCTTCTGTCGTGTTCACTCCCATATAATGCGTTCAACCAGGTCGAAAGATAAATGTTTTGACAACTAATTCATGTATATCCGGGGAAAAAAATAAAAAAAACTTGGTTAACGTAAATAACATAGTAAAGTATTTTGGGTTTTATGTTATACAGAGATAAAGTTTTGGTTGTAACAAAATAAATATTTGAAACTAGAGGACCCGGCGAATGCTTTCCCGCCCTGATAATAAAAAAACTTTGACAAATTATATACCAAAACCTATCTCATGAATTACTTTATCATTTTTTTTATTGTAGCAAAGTGACTGCACTATGCCTGATGGTGAGCACAGTACAATCCAAAAACAATAGCGACTACCGAGAGATGTGTTATCCCTCGCTGGTCGCCGCTGTCATGCCGGTCTGCGTAATCTACTAGTGAAAATGGCATGAAAACCCATTCACTAGTTTTTGAGTTTATCGCGAACAGACAGACAGACAGACGTGGTACAGGACTTTGTTTTATAATATGTAGTGATTAATAATATAAAGAAATCTCGATTAGAGTTTTGTCAGCACATGTGTTGTTTCGATATTTGATGAAACTTGTTTTCTAAATATTGTCGAGTATTTGAATTGTTGGGTTCACGGTTGTGAATCTACGATCAAAATAATTAGTTTAGTTGCTTGCAATTGTCATACCATACTACATTTATTATACCTATGATACCAAATATTTAGTGTAAAATAACATCTTTTTAAGTTTTAATTTCAAATTATTAATGAATTCAAGAATTTCAGGTTTTATTATTTTTATTCTAATAAATCATACACTATAACATTTCTTTGAATTAGTAGTTGAGTTGGATTATGTCCACGTGGATTCTTAGATTATTTAGTTTGGTAATGAAATATTTAATGATATTATTATGCCCTTGACACGTGGATAATTCGACTTCATGTTAACTAAATCGCGGGCGCAGCTAGTTATAGTTAAAAATAGCAATGTTAAGGAGTTCTTGAACATAGGTCAGACACGTTTCTTCAGCATTTCTACCTTTTTTATTTTTTTATTATTGTAGCGCGGCATAATGACTGCGCTGATGGTAAGCACAGTACAATCCAAAAACGATGGCGACCACCGAGTGACACACTATCCGTCGCCGGTAGCCACTGTCATGCCAGCCTGCGAAAAGCTGGATGTGTACAGGCTGATCCCGAAAAGCGACCCGCAGAAGCGAATCAATAGGACGGGCTTTTTCGCCATATACATGGTGGTTGCAACCCAGTCAGGCTGTAAAACCCTACCACCCCGTTTTACCATTGCCTCGTTCGTTATTTAGCAGGATAGACCACGTGCAGGTGAGGTTGGCTTGGGTGTCTCAAGTCTTATGATGTTATTCGATACCCCTTACACCCCTATACCCCTATACCTACCCTAATAATCATGGCGTAATAATATCTAAAAATAGGATTTATGTAATTTTTGTGTATGACAAACAGTTTTCGGCAAAGGTCAAGTTCTATACTAGACAGGCTTTATACATGTCCGCTTCCGCGTCGCTACTTCTACAATTTTATTAACCTTTTGTCACTTTGGTGAACTAATTATTTGAGGAATATCAACAAATTATCTTTTTAGATAATTTATACATTCATTTATTACTAAACAAATAAAATGACTTAATTCCTATTTCATACATTTTGACGGTCCTGCAACTGGCGTGTGTTATAATACAACAAAATGCTTCCAAAAACAGAAGCGACTTAAGCAAATAATCTTAAGTCTATCGGAGTTAGAGGGGCATTAGAAGGACCCTCGAGTCTATAGAGATGGCGCCCTGAAGACAAATATTTGACTATTACGTCCCTCCTCTAGAGGCTGTATTGCAATAGACTTACAGTTTGACTTCACCATTGAGACGCGTACGTATTTATCTAACTCCTTAGAAGTCCTATGACAATTTTGTAATATCTAATAATAAAAATAGTGAATTCTAAATAGTCTTCGCTAAAAAAAATTGACAATGCTGTTGTCAATTGTGTACATTTTTTAATTTAATAAGTGAGGAATTGTTTGCAAATTTACTAGTAAGTACTGATTGCGGTTCTAACAAATTATTGTTTGAAATGCCTGTTTTAAATATTGTTATTTCCATTACTTTTATCCTTATTCAGGAAAGCGGTAATGATTCGTCTCTAAAAATAATTATATTAGAAGGTTTGAAACTTTCGAATTACTTCAAACAGTTGACTTTTGGATATTCTTTATTACTTTTTTGCATTTCGAATAATGTCGCTGGTAAGATTCAATTTGTAATTGTAATATTTTTTTTTGCATTTAGTTTATGTTTTGTGTTGTAATTTAAATTATGTCATCAGCGTTGAGTTTTAAATATTAATGGTAATATTATTGAAAAAGTGATATGAACAATTTGGAAAATTGAAAATTTCATTCCGTTCTATCGCGAATGTCTATCCAATTTTCGGTTGTCAATTATGATGATAGTTCTTGTCTGGCTTATGGATGTAAATCCTCAGAAGATTTAGATACTTTTCTAATTTTTATCTTCATTGTAGTTTTACCAACTATTTTTTATCCAAATATACTTGGATGGAAAAAAAATATCACTGCAATAGCATATGTTTAGTCCGTGATATTATTATGTTTTCTGATAAAATGCATTAAAACATAGTACATTATCTAATCAACAGTGAAATTGCCATGCTTAAGTGGCACTTCGGTCGCTAACGGTGGAAAGTCACGCGACAGTAAGCTTTGATCGGACCCCATTCTTACACCGTAATGCTTTACTAGCGATGTTAATATCATGTTTCTCGTACGCGTTATGTTTATAATGCTTTGGTTTAATTAAAGTTGTGCCACCTGGCCCCGATTTTCTTTTGTTATTTTGTTTCGGCGTTAATGATCATAGCTTCATATAACCGTCGATGTACGTGTAATCTATACATATAATAAAAATGAAGTGTCTGTATGTAATATCCAAATACAAATTTTTTACTTATTGGGTACGAAAGTATACACGCTACTGATAACAAAAATGGAATTATTAATTATTTTGTCGGTCTGTCTGTCTGCCTTTTTTATATTAATATTTTTGTGCACTTCAATAGAAAGATAAGAAAAACAACGGGAATTATATTTTTACCCAAACTAAACCTACGTCAGGGTGACACGGGGCTGATTGCGCCAGGTGCGTCGGGGATGGACCGTGACGTCACAAATAAATGATTCCGCAACCCTCTCCTGTGCGGAAGGGGTGTGCTGTGTTGCCGAATTAATTGAACCTTCTGATATTATTTTTCTTAAACCCAATGGCATTTGTTTATTTAACTATTCGCTTCTTAATAATATATCATATCGTTGTTCCAACCTTAAACACAATTACGATTGGAAAAGATTTGTTTATCTGTTAATATTTAATAGTTGCAACTTCTTCAAAGAAGTTATTTTAACTAGCTACTATATATAACGGATATAGACGAGTAGTGTTGATTTTACAGTACTATTTTCTAACCAACTTGGCATCTGTTAATGAGGAAACATTTAGGTAGTTTTCATTATTTACGTAACGTATTTATCGTAAGCGTAACCAAGCCCTCCTTAGGTAAAAATGTTTATGAAGTGAAAACTTATTTTCCAACCTTAAACACAATTTCTATTGGAAAAGATTTGTTTATCTGTTAATATTTAACAGTTGTAACTTCTTCAAAGAACTTATTTTAACTAGCTATAGCTAGCTATATATAACGGATATAGACGAGTAGTGTGTTGATTTTACAGTACTATTTTCTAAATAACTTGGCATCTATTAATGAGGAAACATTTAAGAAATTTCCATTATTTACGTAACGTATTTCTCTTAAGCGTAACCAAGCCTTTCTTAAGTAAAAATGTTTATGAAGTGAAAACTTATTTAGGCGCGTTGAGTCGTATTTTTGGCTGGAGTAGATTTATAATTTTGCATCATGACATGCCACGTCAGCATGGCTGGCCGTATTGCGATTGCGTGGCTTGCGTCAGGCTAGCGACGCATAGAATATGAGCCTTTGTACATGTAATATTGTTAGTTTGCAGCTCATCATATGTTTGATTGATTAATAGACTTTAACTTTTTTTTAATGTCATAGGTGACATACGAACAGGTGGGTCACCTGATTTTAAGTGATCACCACCGTCCATGGACACTAACAACACCACAGGAGTCGCAAGTGCGTTGCCACCCTTTGGGGGGAAGGGTTAGAGGAGGGAGAGGGAGAGGAGAGGGGAGGGAGGTGGGCCTCCGGCGCTCTCACTGACCGAACGAAACGTATCAATGCAAGCACTGTTACTTCACGTCGGTTTTCTATGAGAGGGTGGTACTACCCCGGACGAGCCGACCCATTCATGGTGAAACCAGTAATAGCTTCAGCGTGGCTCTACCACCATAAACTTTTACTTTTACTACTTTAAACTAACTTTCGCCATTTGATTCAGCTCAAAGTCGAGTTGTGAGAATTGTTGCCGATCCCAAGCTCACAAACGGTATTTCGACTTAATGGTTCGCCATTAAGTTTAAGGAGAGACGTCGCCTCTTTATGTGTGTTCTAGCGTTTGTATAATGGCTTGTGTTCAACATTATGCCTGTGTATACTTTCCGTCATCGTACCGTTCGTCATCAGCAGGGAATTTACCCTCACACTTTGGAACCGAAATAGTCTCGGACGGTCGGGTTCCAGAAGAGTTTTCGCCCACGATCACTCCGATTGTGGAATGAGCTTCCAGCTGAGACTTTTCCTGGAGACTGCAGTATGGAGTTCTTCAAGTGGAAAGTAAATAGCACAGTAAAGGGCCGACAACGCGCATGTGACACCTCTGGTGTTGCAAGCATCCATAGGCTGCGGTGACTGCTTAACATTAGGCGGCCCACATGCCTGTTTGCTACCACCGTGATATAAAAAAAAATGATCCGTGTGCCAATATATATGAAAACTACAGTAATGTTATAATTTTAATGTACAAATTATAAAATTGATATATTTTCATTCACACTGTAATTAATTTAAAAAATCAAAAGAAAAGCACAGTTATTTTATTATTTTGAGTTTTCACTTCTGACTCATAAACTGCTGTAATAGTACTAACCACTTCTTGTAAAGTTTAAAATGATCTTAAACGAGAAGTAAAATAAAATCTGTAAAATCATTATTTTAATATATTGAATATACTTTAAAATTAAAATGCTAAGATGGTGTTGTATTTGTTCCTCGAATAACAAGTGATCGATTGAAATTCCCTCGAGGAAAGTCTGAGTGGAGTCTATTTTCCAATGCTTGGTTTCAGACAAACTTTTTAGCAATTTTAACTTTAAATAAGTCTTTAACGAAGATGCTTCGGAATTCCAATGCCTGTCGAAGGTTTTTTCTGGTCCAAAACATAGGCAGGAGCGATTATGAGAAATGTGTAAGCAAAAGTATATCGAGTAATTTTTTTTATAGTATAGCAAAGTGATAATAAGAATAGTACTATCCAGGAACGATGGCGACCATTGTCAGTCGTCGATGCCACGTCGGCTTCCCAACCCCTCGTTGCTGTGAATACAGTGGCTGAGCCAGAAACGCAAATGATTAAAAAGGAGTCACTAACACAGTTTGCGATGAACTAGGGGCTCTCAATAAACGAAAATATGCTGTTGAAGCAATAATTGAACTATGTCAACGATAAAGTTGAAAGACTCAAACACCTGTAGATGTATCCTGACAGCAGCATTTTATAGCCAGCCCTTTTCAAGGTCTAGCGAGTCATCTTAGGGGCACATCGCCATTAACATCAGGTGAGATCTTAAATATAAAAGATTGTCTAAATTGCACCATGCTAATGTTTGGATTATATAATACACCATCAATTTCATAAACTATAGCCGTGTTATTACAAAAAAGTTAAATACGTATTAAATACTTGGTTTAAAAAAGTTTCCTAATAAATGCACCACGTTCGACTAAGGCAACTAACGTAACCAAAGCGAGACAAAAGAGCAAGATGTCGAACATTCAGCGACCGCGGTGCATTTAATATGACACCATTTTAAAGCCAGGGTTCAATACGTATTTAACTTTTTTGTAATAACACCGTTAACGTCTATTGTGTTTACCTTCGTATCAGTAATTTTTTTAATAAACTTGAACTACTAATAGGAAACAGCTATTTTTAGGCCATTGGAGAGATTAATATTTAAAAAAAACAGAAGTAAAAACTCAAAATATTGAAATTTAAACTGTTCTCTTTTGAATTTTTGAATTATTTATACTTTGAATTATAAATTGAAATTATTATCATTAACCTCTCTTTTACATCTATTCGCACTCAGAATAATAATTATATAGTTTTTTACACAGTTTATTAATTCATCAAACATATGATGGGCTGCACAACCTTAATAAAAAATATCAATATTAGATTTACACAGGCTGTTATACTTCGCGTCGCCAGTTTGATCCAGGCCGCGCAAGTGCAATACGGTCGTTCATGCTAACAAAAATGTCATAATGCCAAATTATTCATTTATCTCCTGCCAAAAATTATCATAGTTATAGTAGTACTTGTGAAGGTTATGAAAAATTGTTCTATGTATTTTTTTATTAAATCGTTTTGATCTTATCAATCGTCCCACGAGTAACTGCAAGAAGGGCAAACGCCAATATTGACAATGCTCTCGGCGACAAAGCGAATTGGCTGAATTCGCGCGCGGCCAACGACGCGGCAATATTTTCACAATAAACACACCTTTAAATATTTCACTGGGTAATTCGGATCCACTCTGAGTGCTAGACAGATCTAAGTGTATGTTGTTTTTACGCAAAACATTTGCTGTTAACGGAATTGGATAGTTATTCGTCTAGTACCTTAAACAGTGCTAGAACAGTCGAGATTTCCCAAGCTCATTTGAGTGCTGAAATTAAATTATTATAATTGTTACCACATATCTTTATAATCACTATTAACTTCGATGCTACAACTAACAACATTATAACTTATGTTAAGCAATTTGAAATAGAAGTCTATTATTAAGTCGCTACAAAAACTTGTGACTTTTGATAAATCTATTATAATACAGTGGGTGCCTTCTCATATTGGAGTAGAAGGAAATGAAATGGTAGATAGACTAGCAAAAGAAGCTATAGAAGAGGGAATTTTATATGATTGTTTATCAACATATAACGATGCTACAGTGGAGTTCAAAAGAAATGCAATCAATATATGGCCAGAATATTTTAATGAATGGTCGTTCTGGGCATATTCCATTGAATAAGGTTAACTTTTTAGTGAAAACAAGGGAAAACAGCAACTGCGAAGCTTGCCTTCAAGAAGAAGACGTGTATCATATTGCAATGGAATGTGTTCGGAACGAATCCCAAAGAAGACGTGTATTTAAGAATACTTATAATACAGGTGCTTGTAATGAAATATTGTCACACCCAACATCGGAAGAAGCCAAATTAATCTATAATATGGTGGACGTCGGTATAAGGGCAAGAATGTAATTGTAATAATGTTTTTCAATTTAGCTATCTTATTAGTATTTTTTAAGATGTATATCTGCTAGTTATTTTGTAATTTGTGATTGTTTGTAGTATGAATGAGGGTGGCATGTTCTCTTTGAGCAAACCCTCAATAAAAATAAAGAGAAAAAAAAAATAGAAGCCTGATTGTGATTTCATAAAACAAAATCTTGGAAGAAGTGGAGATTACGTTTTATATTAATTGACGTCACTACTCGCACGTAACATAGAAGCATGAACATGTAAGTGAGATAGATAAGAGGTCTGTTTAATTTTATTTATGTTCATATTGTTTTTAATTGACAATGTAAATATATAAATTAAAGTGAAATATCTGCTGTGCATCCTGGTTTATATTAAAATTGGTTAACATGATTTTGACGATATAGGAGATAAAGGGGTTTTCAGAGAATTATACAAACTTTATGCCATTATCTTTTTCCATAAGATCGAACAACTATTAATGAAATTCCAAAAACGTAACTTAAAAGATAAATAACAAAAAAAAATGAGGCGTGGCTGTGTCATCGACACGGCCGTTTATTGTACGTGAATGCGTCTCGTAACGGGCGATATTTTCTATATAAATTATTATTGTTTATTTATGTCGTAATCATAAGAAGTCCTCCGGATTTCTATGTTTTGTTTATAATGGCAACTGTTCCATTTACGGGTTCAGGAAATAAATCAACCTGTGTTATAACTTTATTAATTAAAGGTCTGTGTTTTTACGTTGCCGACACTGCTAGACTCAGTCATATGGTGTTTTATTGGTACCATTTGATTAGTTTTGAGATGCTCTTTCCAACCCTATACGATTTCTGTATTTGGATTTGGCTTTTCGACGCGTATACATTATATATTTTTTGATATTTTAACCCCTTATTATATACACAGTCACGATTTTACACTAAAGTTTTATATATAATCGATAGACTTTAACAAGAGCTGTAGATGGAAACTTGAACAAACATCGTGGCTTCACCGAGTCGAAAGTTATACTAAATTGAAATCTCAAAACGCAGCAGAATGACCTCAAAATGCCGACCCTTCCTGCCACGCCGTGTGAGATGTATTACAGTCCTGATTTAGCATAATAAATTCTTTGATCTTTTAGCTATCCAATGGTATAACTTAATTTTGGATGTAGAGAATAGATTCAAAAGTACATTGCCTAACTGTATCCCCCAATTTTGATATCATTAGGTTTTTTGGACTGCCTCTGTATGGTAACAAATTTAAAGACATATTTACGTCAAAAAGCCATGGTCTAGTGGTTTGTTCGGTGGAATATCATTCTGATATCCGCAGGTTCGAACCCCGTACCAACGAATTTTTCGAAATTCACGTACATTACTAATTTAAATCGCTAACGTTATCGGGCAACGGTGAACGAAAACGTCTTGAGGAAACCTGAACCTGAGAAATGTTCTTGTCTTGTAATGTCTTGTATTTGGGAAAATTATACAACCGTGAATTTCTCAGAGCTTGAAATCGGCAATACATCGTGGGCTGTCGTAGTGATTATTCCCATACCTTTCTTCGGAAAGAGGCCTATGGCCCTGCAGTGGGCTTTTTATAGGCTGATGATGATGAGCTTAAAACCGATAAAGTTGCAGGAGTTAATTAGTAACGACAAAATTGCAGTTAAAATAACAAAAGACAATAAAACCAAATGAAATACGTTCCCACGATTTCAAACTAAGAAAGAAAGAAAATATGTTTATTGCAGCAAATATACGGATATATTTGTTTGTATGATGTTAGAATAATATAATAACAAAGATGTAAACATAGAAAATAAATAAAGAAATTGGACGTTGAAATCTATTAAAATTATTCCACAGTTTAGTAAGACGCAGTAGCAAAGGCGCACAATTCAGCACATGCCGGCTGCCACCTTTACAAGTGACCCCAGCGCTGATTTTCTATTGTGGCCAA
Source organism: Antheraea pernyi (assembly GCA_015888305.1). Classification (NCBI taxonomy): domain Eukaryota; kingdom Metazoa; phylum Arthropoda; class Insecta; order Lepidoptera; family Saturniidae; genus Antheraea; species Antheraea pernyi. The sequence continues at coordinate 19,295 of MNPI01026617.1, forward strand.
GTGGGTTTTAATATATAATAATAACACTATAAACGTGAAGTATATTATGTATAAATGTATGTATATAAGTAGATATTCATATAATAAACAAAGTATTAAATAAGTGAGTTATATAAATTAATGAATAGGTAAAAGAATAAAAAAGGTAATGTGATTATATCGCCGAGACATCCAAATTATAATTTTCGAAACACATCTGGGAGTCGAGTAAAAACAGTCTTAAATTATTTTTAAATAGAATTAAACTAGTCGCAGATCTTATAGGCGGTGGTATATTGTTGCAGCACTTACTAGCATTATATCGAAAACTGCCTCTAAAGGCTGCTGTACAGTGACGTGGAGTTAATATCTGTGTAGATATTATTCTACGCTCAGAAACTCTATGACTACCCACAAACTAACCCATCCCTACTATAATAAAGTCGTAGACAAAATCTTCTAAGAAATGAAATAAAAAAAATAGGACATACTAAAGATCCTTGACATTTTTATAGTCTTATGTAGATTCGTTTCTGCGAAATGTAATCATTTACCTCTATAGCGAGTGACGTTGACGTCTCGATAACTGATTCTCCCTCCGTCCAGCCTCCGTTCAGATTAAGATCAATCACCTCGGACGGCAAATAAATAGCCACATCTATTGACAACGGTCCCGCTAATATATTACCAGACTAATTGATGTTACGGTATACGCTGTGTTATTCTTCTATATAGATTAATATTAATGCGTCACGGTGTATCTTTAGGGGATCAGTAGATATGTTTATCGCAATTGAGTATTCAATTTCAGTTTCTTTTTGTTTATTAAACGATCAATAATGCAAAAGCTTTATAGAAGAATAGTAGCTGTTCGCAACTTCATCTGCAATTGAATCTTATAATTCGTATAATTCTAGGTCAAGTATCTTATGAATAGCTATAGACAGCTATAGCGTTTCTACTCGCGTGAATTACAACATTACATATAAGAAGGATGTTTTAAGTTCTTAAATATTGCATCTATACTAATATTATAGAGTGTAGAGTTTGTTTGCGTGAACGCGCTAATCTCAGGAACTACTGGTCCGATTTGAAAAGTTCTTTCAGTACTAGACATTTATAGGGAAAAGCTATAGGCTATATATCATTACGCTAAGACCAATAGGAGCGGAGCATCAAGGGAGAATGTTTTAAAATCGTTTTTTTTCTTTTGAGTGCTTCCGCTGCATCTTAGCGCTAACTCAAAGTAACTGTTGGCGCGCATTATATATTTAGGTTTCCGAACGCACAAGTGTCGCTTCCACCCACCTTCCTTCCTTCCAATCACTTTCACTTACGCCACGATCCTTTCCGCGGACGCAACGAAAACGATACCTCGCATATTCAACGCAAGAATTGCTAGAGTCACCGATCACTAATATTGTGAACTTTAGTGTAAAAACCTCGTAGACGCTAAAAACGATATAGTGCCGATTGTATATCGACGCGAGTGAAGTGCTTTCAAACCCGCATCATCAACACCGGTGAGTCCGCAATCCGTAATTTCCGCAACCCCCCTGAACCAGCACCTTTACACAACACATATTTTTTAGTAACTATTCCGAGCGGACGAAGTAGCGGACAGAAGCTAGTTGCTAGATACTTATGACAGTGCCTTTTTTTAAATAATATTTGTTATCTAAAAATTGAGAACATACGGAAAGCTGTAAAAGACTGTTATTTTTAATTAGTTTTTGTCCGCGGCTTCGTTGGCGTTAATTTATATTTTACCAATTCCTCAGAAACAGTACTGTTTTTTGGATGAAAGATACGATTTTATGACGATCTGTTGAGTGGCTATGGCGTCGATGTCTTAATAAAGTAACAAACAATCGGATTTATGTACCTATTTATCATATTATTTAGGATTAGGATCATGATGCGAAATTATTTTATTCTTTAAGATTAATGTTTGAATGTCGTTATTATATCGGCCCACTAATTTACTTTGTCGCATTAAAGTGGTTATTATTGATTTAAATATAAAAGTTTAGTTTATGGTAATGTTGATTCTTTTTTTATTTATATTAAGTAATTATCTATTGCATTATATTAGTAGATATAATGATGATTTTCTGTGTATTTGATTTATTTTTAAATTGATAACTCGGTTTATAACATATTTGATTTAAAAAAAACATAACATAAAAAACTTGGAGACAGAATATATTTATGTAGAAGAAGAATCTCGTAAGTAGGTCTAGTGTTATTTCAGTTATACGCCATAAATAAACAGACAAATTCAGATATGTTTTTTTTAATAATATGTAAGGTGAATAAGTTAGTAAACAGTAAATAAAATAAGTCCTATAAATCTAAATTAAAGTCATAATTAAATTTAGTTAATCACGAGCTGGTAGATATACGAATGATTTAATTTCATCGAGGCCTCGTACATTTTTTATATATTCCCCGTATATATATAAACTCATATAATATCATTTCCTTTGATTTTAACCGTTCTCTGTTTACGTTCGCTTCTGTACATTTAAATAGGTAATTTTGTTTGTTTGTTTCCGAACGCTATCGGGATCCGAACAAAAATTGTGTTGATAACGAGTTTACGATGTCCCGTGTTGTGTGTTTCGGGTTTCGTTATTAAGCCTTTTATATATATTTCAAAATAAAATAAAACTTTTTAAGTGGATGAAATGGAAAATCAGCTTAGTATACTAAATTTGCACGAGGATACAGTTTGGCTGAAGAGAGTGAAAATAGACTTCCAAACCATCTGATGTTAAGTGGTTACTACCGTCTATAATTACTGAAATTAACCTTTTACACAGCTGTAGTCTTAGCCGCAGTAAGGCCTGTCCTTTTTTAAGTAAGGAAATGCGGTAATGTCATACGTGTTCATAACCAGGCTATAGATTAGTGGACCATAAGAAGCATCATATTTACTTTGCTGATCCATTAAAAACTTGTAGTCTCTTGAAGGATCCCATCTTATAATCCTACAGCAGGGAGCTCATTTTACATTAGAAGTATTATATTAGCAATCTGAAACTTTCATGATATATAAAAAGGAAAGCGGACTTATGAATTTTGAATAAACTAAACGAACCGTTTTGGTAAATTACATAAAATTCTTTTAGACTTGATAAATCTAATGTTTTTAAAAATGTCAGTATTGTATATGATTATCTTTAAAATATTGGAAAGAAAGGGAATACTCATAATATATCCACAAAATATCTTGAAAATTTAATCTTACGAGAAACACGTACAGTGAAAACTTTTCTTAACAGTTTACTGTCAGTTAGTAAGCCATCGTTGATTTAAGTGCGTATACATATATACGTAGTATTGTTGATTCATGAATATTCAAATAGCAACAGATTGTGGTTTACGTAAGTTATTTGCACAGTGTCCGGACAAATTTACCATCAAACTTAGTAACATAGAATCTCTCAGTAACATTCCTAGGTCTGTAAGGAATCTGACTACAAACAAAGCCTTTGAAACATATTCCTCGTTGCAAAATAAACTAAGATAAAGGCTACAGGTACTTTTGAAGCGAACACGTTTTAAGTTACTTAAAACGTGTTCGCTTTAAAGTTAGGTACCTTTCAGTCATTTTTGTGTAATACTAAATATTGAAACGCAGCTAGAGTATGAAGATAGTACTAATCTATTGAACGTCTAATTGACCATCAAATTTGAAATATATTTCGAAGTTGTATGAATATATTAACAGTTTTGCTTTATAGATATATATATAGATATAGGTACTTTATAGATATGATAGCGTTTGTCCACAATCTTATTTGACACCAAATAATAATGTGGTCTAAGCTGATAGCATACTAAATCTAGTGCACTAGATCTAGAGGAATCTAGAGGAAAGAAGTATGTAAAGGCAGTTGGCGGCAGATTTACAACTTGAATATGATAGCTTGCAAGTAGCTTAGTGGTAAGGGCAAGCATTATAGAAAGTCCTACCACCATGCTGTAGGTTGATCACGATATTATCCTTTATAGAAATCCCTGACTCATTGCTACTAGACTTCATTGCTTCAACACCCCATCAGTTAACTAGACTTAGACTAGTATAGATAATTAATTTAAATTTTGTGTTAATATAGTAAAATGCCAGTCTTTGAAATATTAACAATGCACTATACCAAAGTATTAATATAAAATCCATAGACTTACTTTTTTAGCCGATCATTCAGACAGTAATAAGGAAGGAATCCAAGTTTTTTTTTTAACTTTAAAACCTTCCCACTTCAGTTTGTGACGAGGAGTAGAATTAATATTAATAGAAATGGATGGCGCACAAATTTGTACGCCGCATCGTTTTGTAAGGGAGACGATGTCTACAAAAAAAAAGGTTCTGATTGTCTCCAAATTTAATAACGGATTTCGATGACCCACCCTTCAACTCTCGAGATATTTTTCGGGCGCGAATACTCCAAGTAAATCTGTATACACTCGTTTGAAGAGGAATTTGAATTGTCATTATCGTTATTTTAACGAAGTTTTTATCATTATTTAGACTTAATTTAATACATATTATAAAGTGAACTAAATTATTTAATAACTATAAAGAGGAAGAGTTATTCAAAACACAAAATTCTCTATAATGTTCCTCATATCACTCGTCAGTATCTAGTTTTACTTAGTTTCTAATGATAAAATTATAAACTGATAATAAACTCAAAAATAATTGTGATAGTGCTTAAAAAGAATATATGACATAGAAAAGATTATTCAAATTACTACCCTCATGATAATGAATTAAAATATCTTTTCGGGTTTCATTTCTAGGATTATTTCCGTATAATAATATTAATATCTGCGATTTTACAGATTCCTAAACTTTTCATTTTGCTCTTTTTCGAAATATTTTGTGATCTTATATAGATATTTTGTTATATTGTTTAAAAAATATATTCTAAATTATCATCAAAATGCAGGTAGTTGTGAACATAAACCAATACGTAGTTTTAAGATAGCTCTGAAATATATGAACAATACCAATTGGGATGAGAATACAGTACTTCAAATAAAGGCTATCTAGTATTTATCTTCACGGATAAGATTGCATTAAAATAAACAAAACTCGAAATTACATATATGTCAAAGTATAACTAAAAATGGAAGAAATAAAAAATAATATAATAATGGTGCTGCATTCTTTCTTTGTGAATACTGTGTAGTGATGATAGATAACGCTGTCGTATTAATCAAATTCAACATTATTCCACTGATCACAATATAGTGTAAAAAGCTTTCGACTCCCTCGCTTGGGGTCACGTTACTAACGGGACTTGTACTATGCAAAGATTGATTGCTTCCATAGGCACTGAAGAAAATGCGCTCTTTAAGGAGTAAATGATATCGTACATATATATAGAATATTCTATGTTTTATATGGCTTGCGCATGCTTTAGGTTTAACTGTGTCTTCATAGGAGATAAAGGAGTTCTATTTTTTAGTATCATAGCATAATACACTTTTTAGACATCTATTAGCGCTATTCAGTATAGAAAGAGTTGGCAAGGAGCGAAAGATCATTCAAATTTAATTTTTACAATTGTTCGTAGGAGGAAGTTACTGTTATACAATGTAATCAACATTTTTACCTTTATTTATGCTTCTTAAATTTGTAATTCTATGAACTTTCTAGTTATACTTGAGTCACTAGATTGTTATTCCCTTTATATTTGTTTGCATATTAAGTTTCTAGATACAGATAATTACAATGTTTACAGAATTAGTATCATATTTGTATTTCGATAAAAATTAACAATATTAATTTATACTGTTTGCAACCTATCTTGTTTCTGTAGTAGTTTTGCTATCCATTGTCTTTGACCGATTTCACAAAACATGGAGGTTATCATATGTTTTATTTTTATTTAGTTTAGTTTATTAGTATTTTGATTAATTATTTTATTTATATGTATAGTGAAACTAGAGAATAATTGTTAATAGATCAATATGATTTATTATAGATTGCCATTCAATTATTTGTTGAAAATGCAAAAAAGAAACAGTTTATCCATAATTATCCAGCAAGTTAATATTAAATTCTCTATAAAACTTCATAACTTCAAACATGTCTATCCAGGTTATTTAAGATTCATATAGCTTGAATTTTTTTTTTCAATAAATTAAATGGTTATTTATTTCTTAGTATCACAGAATATAAAATAGTTTCTTATAATACAAAGATTTGTATAATTTTCTTTTGCCTATTTATTACTGATTGTTATTAATTTAGGTCTTCACGAAGAATGACAGCGGTTTCGACATCGCTTTCTTTCCGAACATCAACGGCTTCAGACCTGTCAATAACGTTAGGCTCATTTTCAAAAACCTCTTGTTCATCTATCATCTCATCAGTTTCTGTTTCAAACGTCTCCATGGGTTCTTGCTCAGGTAGTTCAGGTTCCATTACTTCAGGATTCGGGAATTCTGGTTCAGGTACAAGAACTTCTGGATCTACAAGAAGTTCAGGGTCCACAAAAATTGGTTCGAGAATTTCAGGATTAGGAAAGCTAGGTATGGGTATAGTTATTGGAGGTTCAGGAAATCCAAGAGAAGGACCAGAAAAAAATATTCCAGTAGTGTTACTGTCTATAAGTTCCTGTGCCATGGAACGTGGCTTTGGCCAAGCGGTTGCCACGACGATGACAGTGAAGAAAATAATTAGGGATTTCATTGCGAAGTTCCTGGAAATAAAATTTATTGTCAATATAACATTTTAATTAATTGATGTACTGTTTATTATTGCTGCACGACTCATGCTAAATCCTAGTGAAATCTTTGTTTACGAAGTGCAATTGTTTAAGTAAATACACTTTGCTTAATTTAGTAACCTGTAGTAATGTCTACATGAATTTACGTTTATAAAAAGTAATTTGTTTTTAACTAAGACATAAATTCAGTTGTAAACAGATGTAAATTAGACTAGGTAACCGGATTAAATATTAAAACTTGGATAATTTGATGTCAAATAAGTATAAGTTTTTCTATTTATTGTGTCACTTATTTATTTTAGA
>MU162428.1:14654-25811 GCA_015888305.1 Antheraea pernyi
TCCATGTGATATCATTATGTCATCTTGTGTGAGGTTATGTAATGTATCATTTCCCTTTTGGATCATCTCTCCTTGCAGTCTCGAGTCTACTCTGACATACTGATTCTTAATCTTATGCATTCTAGTTACACATCCACCTTAACATTCGCATCTCTGCCACACGTAGTCTTTTTGCATCCGTCTCTTTTGTAGCCCAACACTCGGATCGATATAACACGACTGGCCTTAGTATGATCCTATAGCAAAGAATCTGTTTATAAAACATCTTTCATTTGTCAACAGAGATATTTCGACACCGTGATAGAAAGGAAAGCAGAATTCAAGCCGTGCTGCGCTCCGACGACATTCAGCTCATTGCAACTGCTGTATATAGATTCGACAAACACGGTAACGCAGAAGACGCTGCCCAACATGGTCGTAGAATCCTGCGGTTGTATGTGATAATTGATATAGGAACTATATACCAAATGCAACTCATTGTCACAGTTGGTGCCGTATGGCCATTCACTCGTGGTTAATTCTACTTAAGCATTATTGTGATATCCTAGAATTGATTACTTTATTGTATATATCGTGTTTTAGTGATATATTCCTCATTTAGTATATTAGTAGGTGTTATTTATCAAAAATGTACTTCAACAATAATTTGGAAGAAAGTTGGTAACACATTAAACTGCAAATTTACGTTAAACTCCTGTCGCAAATATTTGCAATAAAATATTTTTTTAATTTATTTATTTAATTTTGATTCAATACTTAATTCTTATCTTCATGAAATATATAAAAATATTCGATTTGTGTTCAAATTTTTTCGCTGTCAATATAGCGTCCATTTGCGACAGTACATTGTCAAATGTATTGCCATCTCTTCAAATGTAGAATTACTTAGGTTTTTAAGCGAGTACTTAACGTTTTGAAAATAGCAGTTATTAATACATGTTTAGTTATTAAGATAATGAAATCTACTTATTGACTTTACTTAAACACCGGTTTCAATACCACTTATATTTTATCACAAAATTAACTTGGCACTTATTTTGTGCATTTTTTTGTGTATTGGCACAGAAAGTAACAGATGTAAGTTATTTCAATTATTGGATGAAATATAAGAATAGTACGGTATTTTTGAATCAGATTGCAGATTTAGAATATAGTATTATAATTTTTTTTTTAAACATATATGAAGGCCTGTTTTTTTTTAATTTTACCTAAACTAGAGTGTATTTCATTATGACACTTGTGCATTTATATTACTTATATTTAATAGTTTTGTATAGTGATTATAATTTAAATAAAATTTTTTCTAATACCTTCATATATGTAAGTAGGTATGTATAGATAAAGTTATTTAGATAAGTTCTATTGTGAAACTTGGTATGATAAATTATCAAACATTTGTTATTGTTTAGAAAAGTAAGTTTAAGTTAAGAATTAGTATAAGTTTAGGAACAATTTTGCTTGTTTTTTTTATGATTGACTTGTGAAGGTTGTGTATATTATTTTTTATTATTTTTGTCACATGTATCTGGGTTGTTACCGTGATATTTAATTGGATTTTGTATGAAGGCGATTCAAAACCGGTACAGGAATCTAATAGACGGACATAATGGACATACGATTGTGTGATTTGCTAGATTTTAGTAATACATGACGGGTAGAAATTAATAATTTTAAGTTGAGAAATACAGATGTTATAAATTATGACAAACCTAATCTAATAGAGAATTGCTTTTAAAACCTCAGAACAACTCGTTTATCAAAATTCTTTCAGTTTCACAAAATGGGCGAGTATTTATTGTATTGTTGATTAGAAAAAACTTTGTAGAAAAAACTAGCAAAGTTTTTTTTAAATAATTACGAAAGTAAACCGAACTGTAAGCAATTGTTTCCAGTGAACTAGGTAATCAATATTCTTTCAAATCTTTAAAGGATTCTAAATATTTAGGATATTTAATTGATTTAGATCATAATTAAAACAGTTTTAATGTCTTCTGTGTGTAATAATGTAACATTATAGCATGCGTAATTTACTCCATGGTTTGTTTATAGTCTCAATATTGGAGTTATTTGGCAAGTTGTACTATACTGACGCACAATAGAGCACAAAACGATATTAGATTATTCTTCTTCCACCTTTAGTGACATCTGTCATATTATTGAAGAACGAATGTTAGTTTTTGGCGGGATCTTAGCCAGTCATGCAGTTTATCGTGCAATATAGCTTGGTCATTAACAATAAGAACATTGAATATGAATTCTAAGATGTCACATGAATTCCCCAGAAGGTAACAGACAAGGGGTTTGTTATCTTGTTAATACACTAAAATGTTCACAATACACTGTATGATAAATAGAAGAACGAATGAAATATGAATGTACGTTCGTACGTTCTTTTTTATCTTCCACTTCATAATCGAGGTTTGAAAATGTATGTATAGTATGTTTTTGTCCAGAGTTTCTTTATTTGTATTTTAAGGGTGAAATCTATAGTGCAGTCAGCCTTGCCTTTAGGTTTCAACGTTATAGTCTAATTATGCTATGTTAGTGATTAGCTCTGTTTCAATACTACGTCGAGTCCGTAAAATGACTTTTATTGAAAAAATAAATTGAACCAGGTATGTTGAAAGAATATTGAAAAAGTGAAAGATATCAACTGAGAATGAAACAGACAATGGAAGCCTTATTGACATTTCTGCAATGAAGGATGAAGCCAATGACAATCAAGTATAGAAATGTCACTGTTACATTTGGTTTATACCTTTTGCATAAGTAATACTAAAGATTTTCGTAAGTCATTGAATTTGATGACATGAATTTAGCTCAGCATATGCTAAGTGAATGCTAAGCTTGCGGCTATGAATTTATATTCTGGACTTATGCGAGATAAGTTTGAGTGCGTTCTATAAGAATTTACCCTTGTAAAAATGATTGTAATGTTGCAGTTAGGACCAATGTCTTGTGGATAAACGTTGTTTATTAAATTCGACTATTTATTATTGTAATATGGACTAGTGGCGCTGTTATCGTGTATGTACTTAAAAAACTCACCGTAACTCAGTCGGTTCATGAAACTTGTTGTACAGTGTCCAAGTATTATAGAATATAAGTTGATTTTTGTTTAAAATTGAAAGAAAAGAATAAAATTTCTAAATAAACCTATTATTTTTATTTAATCACTAGCCTCTACCCGCGACTTCGTTCGCGTGGAATAGTTACTTTGGGCTAACGCTGAACACGCAGCGGAAGCTCTCAAGAGGAAAACAAACCCCGATTTTGAAACATTCTTCATTGGTGCTTCGCTCATATTGGTCTTAGCGTTAACTTTCCTCGATAAATGAGCTATATAACACTGATACCTGATAACTTTTCAAATCGGACCAGTAGTTCCTGAGATTTCCCCCTACAATGTTACAAACTCACAAACTTTACCTCTTTATAATATTAAGTATAAATTCCCGTTTTTATAATAAAATGACGATGGTTTTGCTTACTTGGAAAGGATTAAGCTCGTCCAATATTGATGAACTTCAGTGTTATAAGATAAATATTTCTAGAAATAGTTCTTGTTCGGTTTTTTCCTTAATGTTCAAACCTGAAATATTGATAAATTATGGTCGTATTCCTATAAGTATAATCCTGGTAATAATAAATTAGTAGTATCCCATATTCTTACCTGCATAATTGAAAATACTAAAGCAGATTATGCTCTTAAGTTAGGAGTATTGCTGTTTCCTGGAAAAAGACACGTCTGTCCTAGCTAACTATTCTAAGCTATTCATACATATATACATTTGTGAACCATACAATCGAAATTGCATGATTCACAAATGAATACGTGTATATCGGATTGAAACGAACTAAAACTATTCGATTCAGTTTGATGAGGGAAAAAAAAACAAAACCCTCCCACCATGTGTATATATGTGCACGTGTGTGAAAGAGATGATCTCATATGAGTGTTCAAGTGATGTAGGTGAGTCACTGTATCGCGAAAATAATATCACGAGGGCTCCGCGCGGAGACGACCTAGGCTCGAGATATTACTGAGACCCGCGATGTGTGCGGGAGCTAAAAAGGATCGCCACCGAAGTCTAAAAATAGACATAACAAAAATTATTATTATTGTTTGACGGTTATTTTTAGGGGAAGATAGACGTAAATACGCGATTTACTCTATCTTATTTGAGTTATTTATTTTTTAACAGCTGCGCGCGCGAGCCGTTGTAGTGTAGCCGCGATGGCTGGAAATCTATGGATTGCCGTGACGGCACCTAGTAGCGGATTACGAGAGCACTCTTCGTACGCCGAGATCTCCGAGATCTCGTGGAAAATGAGTAGTTGACCTGCGTAGTCAATACTCGATAGGGAAAAGGAGTATGCGGGGTCATCCTGTGAAGGATTAGCCGCCGTTCACACACATTCTTATTATATGTATAGGTTTCCGTTTTTATATTAAAATGACGATGGTTTTGCTTACTAGAAAAGGATTAAGCTCGTCCAACGAGCTTGATGAGCTCCAGTGTTATTAAGATAAATATTTCTAGAAATAGTTCTTGTTCGGTTTTTTCCTTAATGTTGAATCCTGAAATATTAATTATGGTCGTATTCCTACAAGTAATGGTCGATGTTTTATAACATTAATATATTATTAATATATATTTTTCCCTTATCAAACTGAAATAGTTTAGAAAATTATCCGATACGAAATATATATAAGAGTTGTTGAGGTATGTATACTTGGTACATATATATGTTTCAATAACTCATATATGTGTGAATAGCTAGCTTAGGTTAGCTCAGTTAGGTCGCGAATTGCATGTTATTTGAGCTAGTTGTCAAAATAAAATCGGCTGAGTGCCTTAAACGCTCGCCTTAGTAGTCCGGTGAAGCTGTTAATACCTTGCTAAGTCAATAGCGTAGTCAGTTCGAGGAAAAAAAATAAGGAATTACTAGACATCTGACAACACCAGCACACAAAAAATAGTGGTTTGTACATTTGACGTTATCTACATACCGATTTGTATTTCGACTCCCTGAATTCATATCTAGAGTCAGTTTGGACCGTACATCATGAAAAAACGAGTAAATTGCAAAAAAAAATCGTGAGAAATAGTAAACACTGCGTGTTTTAGTTACGAAAAAATTTGTAGAAATCTTTATTTAAAAGAACTATACATTTTTAGATGTATGTCAATGTAGGTATCATAATTATTTCAAGTAATATTGAGTTTTTGACTTTAGTTTTAGGGGTAAAACGTTTTTGAGGGTTGGTAACACTGTAGAAACTAGCATCTTAAGGAATAAAATAAAACAATATATAAACGACACAAAACAAATCGTTTACTGTTCACAACACAACCAATAAACAAACAGATCACAATACAAATGCGTGTAATAATGTTACGCTTTGCGCATCCTTTATTTAATATATTTCACTTATAAAACTAAATTACAACAAAATATTCACTATTACAGGAATATCCAATGGATTTTGTGAAGTTTTTTAACTAATACATATTTAGTTGATTTTTTATTACTTTATACTTCCATGAAGTAACATACAATCAAAAACTTATGATAGACTTCCTCAAAGTAAAACCTTCATCAATTAAATATGATTTAAAGGTATTGACAATGATACATATTTACTTGATTCTTTGCCACTTTATACTTCCTCGAAGTAACATACAATCAAAAACGTATGATAGACTTCCTCAAAGTAACAGCTTTATCAAAAAAATATGATTGGAATGCATTAACAAACAAATAACCTTAACCTTAACCTTCGAGTATAGAATAATAAACTGACGTCCAATATCCGATGCTCACTGATATCTCTTGATATACTCATTGAAACTATACCTTTGCGGTAAATTTTATTCTATATCTTACTCTCCATGTGATTAACACTTAATTGGTTAAGAGTTATTACTATGTTCGTGAAAATAGCTTCGCAACTAACACTCAAATATTGACTGATAAAAGACGTACAACATACACGGGAAGTTGTAATTTTTTTAAAGGATTTTTGAAAGTTTATTGCCTTAGGGAGTTAAATATAGTACGCTTCCCGAGTCATTGGGAAATATCAACTTGAACCAATTAACCACGTTACGTAGTATATTAAAGATAAATGCAACAATATAAACTATTTGATTCTGAATGTATATATATGGTATATAAATAAGTAAAAAACTTCACCAAAGCCATCAGTTGGCTAACTAAATAGGAGCTACTGTGACCAGACGTAGACTCCTCTGGTCATTTATAATAAATCACAGAATAAATTTGAGGATACATGAATCTTTACTATAAAATTTGTAATAAATCCGCTTATATCGTATACACAGAAAATTTCTTACAAACGGATTTCGTATTAAACGGTTTAACGTGATATCTCTACATATGAATAACTATTCGTCGCTAGTTTATCTATATATTTGTTTTGAAATTAACCCTTAACATTGTAGAACAAAATTAAACTGTAATTTGTCTAAATTTTAAACTGAAACGTTAGATAGACTAAACAACATTTAATACATACAATACATTTTTGTGAAAAAAAAAATTAAGTGACATTACGATATAAACGGATTTTCGTATTAACGAGATATCTATTAAACGAATTCTGATTGGTTTTTTCTACTGTTAAGTGGGACGGATGCGGTCGTGATGATATGTTATTTTACAACCATTATTTGTTTTATTCAATAAATAATTAATTTAGTAGGCAATTTAATAAATGATACAATACAAAGAGGAATACATAGAAAGTAATTAATATTTTAAAGACTAAGTTTACACGTAAGTCTCAGACTAAACACTATATTTAGCCCCGCACTAAAGAAAGGATACATTGACAACACTAAATATACTTTCAAAAAGCATTTTCAAAAGGCAATAGACCTCATATAAGAAATGGCACAAACGTCCATTTACGATTTTATTTATTCCATTTTAAATTGGAAAATATTGATTATAAATTAAATATAGTATAAAATTAACAACTTACAATACTAAAACAACATTTTTGGAATGATTTGGAAATTTTGACAATCACAAGCCTTACGTTGGAAATTTTAATAATATACAGGGTACTGAATAAAAAAATATCGTGAAAAACTGACGCGAGACAATTAAAATTAAACATCGAAAAATTACGTTGATATCTTTAAATGCCCCCTGTATATAAATAAATAGAAAAACCAATAATACACTATTTAAGCAATGTACTTAGTATTATTGCTCAAAATGATATAAAGCTGTCACAAAAAAAACTTTTGACATAAAAATATAGCAAACGAATTTTCTATATGTAGGAAATGCAATATAATTAATAATAATTTCACTTAAATAAGAGAAACACTAACCTCTTACACGTGGAATGCACCATACAACTATAATTACATGCTCAATTACTAATTCTGAGCAGAAGTGTAAAAAATTACAGCGATGACTCAACTCTACATAAAATTAGAGCATTAAATGGAGTGTTTATATTATGAGTACTTTATGCTATAATTATTACATTTAATTACACGCTCGATTAATAATACTGAGCACATATGTAAAATTTATTGTTTTTCACACGGATGACTCATTTTTAAGCAAAACTAGCTCAATAGACACACTTCTCGATATCTTTTCTCAATTCCTAACTTTATAGTTTTAACCACAACCCCATCTGATGCAATATGATAATTGTCAATCTGTATAACAGCTAATTTTCGTAGGATATGAATTAATTTGATAATTATATTTTATATTACTTTTATACTTAGTAAATATAATTTTCTCTTGGGTATTTCCGGTTTTCATTGTTATCAATTATTTAATGGCAATATAAAAATCACTGTTATAGTATATAGTTTACCTAAGATAGTAGTATACCTGGAAAGACCTAAATATTTTCGTCAGGTTTTTTCTACATAAATTCATGGGGTGTTTAATAACTCTCGGGAAAATTTGGGGAATACAATTTTTAGGGGAATTTAGCAGGTGAGAAAAAATTAAACCGCAGAATCCTGAGGTCTTTGAATACTCTTATGGTTGTGGTTATCGATATAGGATTAGTTATATTTGCATAAAAAAGTCGCCTGGTTAGGGTTTAGGGTATTCACACGTAGGTTTTTAAGGGTTTTACTTAAAGGTTGAACATCTAAAGACCATAATCAGAAATTAAAATGGCTGTGGGCTGATATAAAATTAACAGCATGTAATTACTTGGTAGTTATATTATATATTGAGTCATCGTGTAATATCATATAATATATTCGCTTAATACTTATATAAAGTGAAATAGAATTACGCTACGAAAACAAAACGATATCTATTAATTTGTGACGATAATTTGGTATACCTTTTGGGTAAAAGTAGATAAATAAGAATAGGTTTGTTCTCTTGAATTTTCCTTCATCACAGAGTATATATTATGACTTAATTTTATATAACATGTCTAGAGGTAGGTAGAGGCTAAGATTTAAATCATTATGACGATAGTAATTTTGTAAAAGCGACGATTAAAAACACTACTGGTGACCACGTTCCGTCTAATCGGGATATAACGTCAAACAAAAACCATAAGTTTCATTATATAATACTGACGAATTATAAGGAATTTAGAATAAAAAGGCTTTATTAAGGTTTTGGTTTAAAAGAAAAACTATAAAAAAGATCTATTTTAGTCTGAAAATGTCCTATATAGTGTCTTTTTAGTCTAAAGCGAGAATTTTAATATCGCCCTAAAGTCAGACAATAAACGTCAGCAAGCAAACTCGAAGCCAATAAACATAAACTCACTAATATAAAATAATAAATAAACATTTCGATAACAAATAAGTAATATACACCGTGTAAAATGACACACCAGCATATGTAGTCTATTTATAGCGGCCATTATTACAAGACACGTGCACATGAGGTACACGCGCGCACCCGTTATACACACGCACGGAAATACTGTACACACGTTGGCACGCTCTGTACCCAGCCGCTCGAGTAATGTATACACGTACTAATTTAGTGTACACACGAACGTTTATATAGCGTACACGCACGCTTACATAGTGTACACACACGCTTATATAGCGTACAGTTGTTATTTACACCATAACGATGGTTGTCAACATGTTTCGTTAACTTCTATGATATCCTTATATCTCATAAGACAGTGGGTTACTGTTTTTCAGTCGTGGTGAGTTTAGCGGTCTCGCTGTCGGAAGGTGGGGCTGGTTCTGATGATTGGACCTTGATGACCGTAAGAGTTGGAGTGGTGGGGGGTTCAGGTCGCGTGGCCACTGTGAGGGCGCCACTGTTCACGTCCTCTATCGCTTTCCGGAGCTGGATGTGAATACGATAAACGATAAAGACATTTAATAGACGATCCTTGTTTTCCTTAAAAATGTTGCACAAAATTCTACAACTCAACTCGAGTATGGTACTACATTTTGAACAGAATATTTGTCTTCACCAAAAGTTTAAGATCCTTGCAGGATGCCATTAAGTACGGTTACTAACAGGTATACTATATAATATATTAGCGGGCCCGGCGGACGTTGTCCCGCCCTGGTAATAAAAAAAACCTTGACAAACTATATACCTAAACCTCCTTCATTAACCACTCTATATATTGGTGAAAACCATATGAAAATCCGGTGAGTAGTTTTTGAGTTCATTGCGAACAGACGGACAGACGTGGCAGAGGACTTCGCTTTTTAATATATAATGATAATGGTGGTATACCTCTTTAAGTGCGACAACACCGATGAGTCTCCCGATGGCCGTCACATACGCTCTGCTGACCCCCAACGTTGAGAACAGCGAGTGGACCTGCACATCAGAGAGTGGTCACTTTTCACGAATCCCCATCCCGTGGATAATTAAATGTTCGGAGTTATTAACTAGGTTTTAAGTAGGGATAGCGATATGAGATCGATTAATCGATTTTAAGACGTAGAAAAATCGATTAATAACATCGAATGGAACCAATGAATCGATCTCTGACACTATAGAATTGTTATTAGATTCGTTTAATTAGGATAAACACAAAACCATACAACAATTTATAATTTAATCAAAAAAAAAAGCTCAAAAGGTCAAGCTAATTTTTTAACAATTGATTTATATTTATTGGCGTATGGTCTACCTTAAAAGATATTGAAGACCATAAATTGTTTAGTGACGTTTTTTTTAAAGACACAGCCACGCAAATATGCTAATATTAACTTTTTATAGCCTACTTCCAGTTGTTTATTTGTACACTTAAAAAAAACACGTGTAGTTCACACATGAAAATCTTCAAAAAACTATAAATATATTTATATAAACGATACACGTGAACATGCTGGTTATGACGCTATTTTACGTAATTTAACTCGTAGCAATATCAGGCCAGAACAAGTATTATATAGTACAATATACAATACAGAGACCGCGAACATAAGAAACACAGTATAATGCATTTTATTCCATTCTTTGCACGTTAAATTATATAGATGTATATGTTCGTCTCTGTAATATCGCATTTTGGTTACATTGAATTTCAACCATTGAATTTAATCAATATTACAAAATGACTATTCGGTACATACAATCTGCTGAGCCGTAAAATTATATTTAATAAGTAGAATTGGATTTTAAAATCCAATCTAAAAAGCTTTGGGTAAATATGAAACACTAATCTGAAAGACTCCGGGCAAATATGAAGATCCGGTTCAAAAGGCTCGAGACAAAGAAAAGGAATAACTCCAGCGCTGTTGATTAGCATATGATTTTACCTTTAGCAGAGACGTTCTCTCAACGAGCTGGAAGGGCGCAGGGTCGATGTGGCAGATGTACAGGCTCTCGTCCTCGTAGTCGTACTCATCCGGATGCTACAGATAACAACCATTAATTAGAAAGAGTGATAAATTTATTCAGCATATACAACACATATTTACAAGTGTATACATGAAAAATTCAAGTGAAAAAGTCTTTAAAAGTTGCAGGTTTGAAAGTGCAGCGTTACAGCGCTGATTTTCAGGCAAGACCTGCTGTATACACAAACACATGGACAAAAATCTCAATCACACGGAAGAACTTACACGATAAATTTAAATTAATTTAACTATATGCATACCCATAATATAATTATATACATACCCATAATATGACTATATA
>MNPI01026620.1:0-25849 GCA_015888305.1 Antheraea pernyi
TTTGGCATAGAGGCAATCTGGGCCCTGAGGAAGAGTATAGACCACTTTTAATCTAATTTATACTACCACCATAAAAAGAAAATATTGAATTTTTAGTTTCTAGTAGATAATCTCAAAAAATACGGAACTGGTTTTAAAAATTCTTTCAACCGTTGAAAGCTAAATTATCAGACAATGAGATGAACAGTATTATATTTTCAAATTCTACATTAACATTAGCAAAACCGTGAGTAAAAGCTAGTCTACATAATGAGAAATATGCGGTAAATAAGAGGTTACAAAATAAATATATTTAACAAATTATAAAGTTTGAAACACACTGACCACCAGTTAAAACAGTTTAAGCTCACGTTAACGACATCGATAAATGCGACTAATGCTGTTTTTAACGAACCTACAACCGACATCGGAAATTTTATAGTTTCTACTCCGTGTATAAAATATACTCAACTGAAATAAATGTTGTATTATTTGAAATTTAACTACAGACTCTTACGAATACCTACTATTGATTTTCGGTATAAAAAGGGTTATTAAACGCGTGTTTCAACACTGAAAGCCTATATATATTCTATCATTAGTATATTTAAAAGTGAATTGTCAATAAAAGCCATATATTTCTTAATATACTATTCGTTATAATAAGTAATTTTTAAATTTAAATTATTAATATTAGTCTGGTTTTCACATCTATTCGCACTCCAAGCAATAATTATGTGTATACAATTTTATACACTTTATTAATTATTAAATATATGATGGGTCGTACAAACTCAATACAAAATATCAATATTACATGTACCTAGGCCGCTAAACTCCGCGTCGCTAGTCTGACGCAAGCGCTGTATGTTACGAGCATGTCGAGGTCATCGGTGACGCGAACTCATAAGTTTTTCCGTTAACAAAAATCACTAAATCCGGCTAAACTTCACTTTCAAAAAATCCTGTTAAGTCGGAAGTATATCAATTCTTATATTCGAATTTCGCACCGTATCAATTCAAGCAATCGTTTTAAAATATCATCTTTGAGGTTTTCCTCCAATCCGCTTATACAAGAGCAATCCATTTGCGGAAGCAATTTCCATATGGACATGACAAAAATCCCACCACGATCTTCTTTTGTTGAAATCCACAAAGAGGTTTGCACTTTATCCAGTGGAATATATACCCTTGTAAATTACATTAATGCCAGTTTATTTTATGGTATTAAATTTGAAGGAGGTTCCACTACGTTTTTTAATATATAATATTATATCAACGTATTTCGGTACCTCATAAATTCAATATATATTTCAGGTGTGTCCTTTAGGTCAAGTAAGTAAGTATACGAGCAATGTGTTATGTACAAGGTAAATGATTCAAATTCATCACAGTACTTCATTAGGGTTTAATTTTAAAAAAATGCAATTCCATACTTAATTAATAGTTTTTTGATAAGTATAAACCCATATTAATTCATTAAATCTTATATTAAATTGTTACCAATTCTTAGTATAAAAGATGACGTACCTCTGTTTCTATCTGTCCGTTAGTGAGCTTGGAAATTAAAAAGCGCTAAGTCTATTTACGTGATTTATTTATTAAACGATAGGTGTAATCTATAGCCAAATTTAAGTATGTGTTTTGTTGTGTTAAAAAGTATATGGAGAAGTTACGAGATTAAAAGTGAATTAAGTCAATAAAAAATAAGTTTCAGTTAACACTGTTGTAATATTTTACCTAAAAAATTGTTATATAGGTACTAATATAATTCAATAAATAATTATTTATAACACGAAATACTAAAAAGTAATAATTATAAACTAGCCGTGCTCGCGACTCCGTCCGCGTGGATCCTAATGTAAGAAAACAGCGATTAATAAAATCATATGAATGTATTAAGTCCATACTTATCTACTTTTCTCTCGTACTTAAGTCGCATCGTCATTATATATTATACTAGCGGACCCGGCAGACGTCCCGCCCTGATTATTAAAAAATCCTGGATAAATTACATACCAAAACGTTCCTCGTTTATCACTTTATCCACTGGTGAAAACCGCATTAAGATCCGTTCGGTAGTTTTTGAGTTTATCGCGAACAGACAGACAGACAGACGCGTTAGGGGACTTTGTTTTATACTATGTAATGATATCGTCATACGTGTTCAAACAAATGTTTAAATCACAGTAACTTTTTTACGTGACAATATTAGCAAAAAATATTAAACACCCTAAATAAAACATTAATCAGGATCGAATGAAGTAATTTTGTGATCATAATAATAATGATATATGCATATAATAAATATTATTTACACACAAGATCTGCGACAGATATAAAAGATACAAAATAAACCATGAAATGTTTGAACATGTATTTTAAAAAAAATTAAAAAAATTACTTCAACTATTTATCTGCGTTTTCGTATGCATGAATGCAGATTTGATCTATCTCGAAAGGTAATTTTTTTTAGACGCAATAGATAGAGATTTTTTTTATTCAAATTTTTCATTATTTTCCCTTCGTTTTTTCAAACATATTCTTCAATATAAACCATATTCTGATAATTATAAAACAACCACAAAATAATTAACCAAAAAGGTGCAATCGTTCTGAACTTATGCACTTACACATATTCGGAAATTTATTGAATTGAAAACTTCTTTAGGCGCGTCGAGCGGTATTTTTGGCAGGAGATAAGTTTAGAGTTTCTCGTCATGACATGCTACGTAAGCATGACCGGCCATATTACGCTTGCGCGGCTTGCGTCGGTGTATATGTACTATTGATACTTTGGAGCCAATAGACTTTATAAAAAATTATATAATTATTACTCCGAGTGCCATAGATATGAAAACCACACTAATTCAGAAAATTAAAAATTCAGTAGAAAATACATTTATTTCATTGTTTTGAGTTTTAGCTTCTGTCGGAAGTTCTTAAGACTGCCTCGACTTTTTTTAAAATTTATATAGAATAGATTTACATTTTTAAATATGTATTATATTTTAAATATGTGTAAACAAACTAGATTTGCTAAATTGCTGTAAATTTCAATACTTATCTAGATTTAGGGTTAACATCACCTCTTTATGCAATCGTAGTCAATCCTTCAGCAGCGTTCCCCTCATAAATAGAACGTAAAGTAAGTCGTTGAGTACGGAACCCTGTCTTGTGAATATTTCGGAAGTCAATCGACTATATCGTAAAAGTTTACGACTGACTTCCTTCAAATTAATGTCACGAACGTATTGCAGTGTCGTATATATTTATATTAGTCATTGCACTTGCGAGATGATACGACTTCAAGGAACTTGTCGTAAATGGGTTGAACTGAAATGGTCACATGTGAAGGAATAAATATGGCTGTACGATTTGTTTTTAAGTTAAATCTTCTTTAGTCGCGTTGATTGGTATTTTTGGCAGAAGATAAATTTGTAATTTAGCGTAATGATATCCTGCCTGCCGGCCGTATTGCCCTTGTACGGCTTGCGTTATACTAGCAACGCGTAGTACAGGGTCCTATGTATATGCGATATTGATATTTGCAGCTCATCATACGTTTGATTGATTAATAGATTTTATAAAAATGTATATAATTATTGCTCCGAGTGCCAATCGATATGAAAACCACACTATGTTAATAATTTCAATAAACAAATTCTGAAATTCAAATATATTGTCATTCACACTGTAATTAATATAAACATTCAGAAGAGAACACATTTGTTTCATTGTTTTGAGTTTTCACTTCTGTCAGCATTCCTTATTACTGCATCGACTTTTAAAATAAACAATTGCCTAATACAATCTTATTCATATAAATAAGAATATAGATGTTTTTATACTTGATGGTAAATACGTTAAACGTAAAAGGAGTGACTCTCAAGTGCAGATATCGGGACTCACCAACAGATGCTTGGCGACAGATTTAAAACTTTTACTCTGGTAGCTAGCGAAACTGACGTAAAAAAGCTTCACCGAGAGCTCCAACTCAGTTGCTAGGATTCGAACCTACGTCCATCGACGCGGTGACCGAACACGATATCGTCTAAGCTATAATACCATTATAATCAGTATGTTTTGTATATAATCAGTATAGTATTTCAAGTGGATTAATTGTCTGTTTTTAAATATAAACTATTTTTTTTATATATCATAGGAGGCAAAAGAACAGGTGTGTCGCGTGATGTTAAGCGATCACCACCGTCCATAGACACTTGGAACACCAGAGGAGTTTTTGGGAAGAGAAGAAGAAGAAGATTGGGAAGGGAAGGGGAGGGGACGGTAAGTGGGGTGGGCTTCCGGCGCTCTCACTGACCGAACGAAACGCAACAATACATACAGTGTTACTTTACGTCGGTTTACAGTGAGGGAGTGGTACTACCTCGAGCAAGGCAATTCGTCTATGGTGAAACTAGTAATAGCTTCAGTGTGGGTATACCACCTACAAAAAATATTTTCATTACATATTACAAAACAAAGTCCTCTGCCAAGTCTGTCTATCTGTCTGTTCACTATAAACTCAAAAACTATTAAACGGATTTTCATGCAATTTTTATCAGTAGAGAAAGTGATTCACGAGGAAGGTTTAGGTATAAAATTTGTCAAGGTTTTTTAAATTATCAATGCGACACAACGTCCACCGTGCCAGCTAGATTCTCAAATAAATCTTTATGAACTTCGCATGTTTTTATATACAGACATTATTATTTCAGGTGTATTATAATTTCTCTTCTTTCTACTATCTTAGAAACACAATGTTTCCGACTTTTGGAGACAAATGAATTTTTCAGATTGTTTAAAAAAACGTAATATGGACAATGCTGTCATCAAATTTAACAGACAAATATTGGCGAAATTAACCCTACAAAAAGCGAATCAAAATAACACGTGGCTGTAATAAAATAAATAATTCTACGGATATTTTTCCTTATTACCAATTCTGCTTTCAACATTCCCATAATATAAACATGTGTGTGAATTAAAAATAATCCCTATTTCGTTAAGTATAAGACATATGTAGAGCTAATTTGAACGCAGATAAAAGTTGGTTTAAAGTGTGAAGTAGGCGTCGATGTAATAAATTTTAAATCCATTAGCGACTACTACACTACACATGTTAAGGGTCTCTGTTCACCCCATTTAACGTTACGAGGTTTAAATTCGGTGAATTGTTAGCTATTTGATTTGAAGTAAACGCCTTGCGTTTTATTCGTCGATTATAGAGAATATATTTGATTTAAAAAAATATTCTGTACTTGTAATTATTTAAAGTATATTTCGGGATTGATTTCTGCTGTCTATCGCAAACGGCTTAGGAGAAAAGTAACGTAAAATAAAATTTCTGTATATCTAATAAGTTAAATTAATAATACTATAAAAGAGATTAAATAGCGTATAGTTATTTATTATATCAAATCAAATCAAAAACACTTTATTAAATTACGAACTTATGAACATCAAAACTACCACCGGTTCGTAAAACAACCCAGTCATCGAGTAGAACCGATGGCGCTTAAATTCGCATTCCGGCAAATCGGTAATATCCTTTGGGACTTTGTTATTAAATCTAACACTATTTCTCAAAAAACGATTACTGGTTATACTAAGTCTAAAACATGGCACACATAGTTTTATAGCGCTCAACAAATTTGCAGTAAAATAGGTTTCATTACTTGTATACAGATATATGTATATCTGTTTAGAATGAAATAGTATAATTTACGCTTCATTTGGAATCAAATAGCCATGTATATGACTATCCCTTAACTAAAAACAACTTAAAATATTGACTTAACAAGAGTAATTGTTGTAGATTAGTCCACATTATTCGAATATCTATTTTATGCCTACACATCGGTTCCAATTTCGACATATTTAGTGATTTAGAGTTAATTTATGTAAATGCAATCCTATCAAAAACATAAATGTGAAATGAGAGCCAAGTTTAATATCATAATAAATGCCTTGGTCGTTGACTTCAACGACAAAAGAAGTGAATCTAAATGGGTGCCAGTTTCAATGGTCCGTCAGTCTTTCAGTGATATTAAAGACGATTTTTAGGCGTTAATATTTAAATAACTAGTTGATTTAAATGGGTGCCAATTTCAATGATCCATCAGGTCTGTCAGTTAAGGAATTAATATCTTAATCTTTAATATCTTAAAGACGATTTTTGGGCGTTAATATTTAAATAACTAGTTGATTTTTATTTATAAAATTTGGAGCACATATATATCTTGCAAGTTTCAATACATACGCCAAGTTTGACATGTTTATGTGAAATAGTTTTTGAGATATGAAGGGGTGAAAAGTGGATCCAAATGGTTCGTGTAATATTACACACGGTAGCGCGCGCTTGCTATTCAGTTAGCTTGAGACGTGCCTAGATTATTTCGTTTTAAATAGTAAAGTTATCAAGTGAAAATGAACTTGAACGCCTTGAAGTGAAATAGATAATGACAAATATGTAAATGTACATATGTATATCTCAATATTTGGAGCCCTCACTGCGCCATTATAGTCTGAATTGGAGGCAGAGCTCACGATTTTTTAAGTGTTACCGAGCAGTGGTATAT
The DNA here is from genome assembly GCA_015888305.1 of Antheraea pernyi. Taxonomy (NCBI): domain Eukaryota; kingdom Metazoa; phylum Arthropoda; class Insecta; order Lepidoptera; family Saturniidae; genus Antheraea; species Antheraea pernyi. The sequence continues at coordinate 6,564 of MNPI01026620.1, forward strand.
TTATTATTATTTATATTAGCTTCTGCCCACAACTTCGTCAGCGTGGAACAGTCACTTTAATAACGCTAAAAAATGGTTTTGAATCATTCTTTATTGGCGCCGCGCTCCTAATAGTTTTAACATGATATATAGCTTATAGCCTTCCTAAATAAATGAGCTATTTAACATTTTATAAGTGAAAATTTGTAATTAGCCTTTGTATGTTATTTATTTGTTATTTCATTAGTGTTAGCTGTAAGTTTTCCTAAATAAAAAAAAATAAAATAAGAAATATTTTGTTAAATCGGCCTAGTAGTTCCTGAGATAGCGCGTTCAAGCAAACAAATTATTTAAATCTATATTATAATAAAACTGTAGCAAGGCCAAATCTGTACATTAAATATTTTTTGAAAATTTTGATCGGGGTAGACTTTGTTATCCATATAGAAGCCAAAAATAAAGCCAAAAATAACCCTTTTAATTTTTTTATGTTTGTCTGTCTGTCCCTGTGAACACGCATCACTCTGAAAGTACTGAACCGATTTTGACGAAACTTGGCACAGTGATAACTAATGTTACAAGATTACATTTAGGATACTTTTTGTCTCATAAAACGCAAGGGATTCTCAGGATCTGCCTGTTTGTCTGTCCCTTTGAACACGTATCACTCTGAAAGTACTGAACCAATTTTGACGAAACTTGACACAGTGATAGCTAATATTAAAAAGTTACATCTAGAATACTTTTTTTCCTACAAAACGCAAGGGTTCTCCAGGATAAAAATTTGTAATAATGATATTCTTAATGGATTTTGATAAATTTTCTTTATCCTAATTAATTAGCAGACAGATTAGCTAAAAATTTAAGCTATATTCCATCTCCTTATGCTTTTTGGAACGAAGTTCCTTATTGCGCGTTACACGCTCTGAGAGGATGGGAGCTAGACCGAAAAAAGTGTAACTAGACTTTTTTGCGACACCTTAGTGCAAGAACGAGTAACATTGGAAGAACAAGAATTTTAGAAAAGTTGGTTCTGTCTGTTTCTGATGATAACCGATTTGGTGCAGGCGAAGTTGCATGGGTCAGCTAGTATACTAATATTTTATTAATACTCCTCGGGAAAATATATTAACACATTTACGCGAAACCCATTCGTCCAAAATAATCTGATAAACAGTCGAACGGTTCGGCGGTCAATAATTCTGTTATCCCCTACGGTCACTCCAATTCCACTAATAATCTCGCGTCAAAATTCGATTTACGTAAAAATTTGTTTTGTTTTTCTCATCCCCTCCCTTCAACCCTCCGCTATAGGGATTCATTTGAGCGTAAAAAACATTAGCGTCATTGCCACGAACTTAACCCCTTAGTTTCAATAATAACATAGGAATCGCATTTATCTTTTTTGTCTGTTTTTTTTCTGTATCCGATTGTCACTCGTGATCGATTGTTCGATTATATTGTTTAGATAATCGATTGCGGTTGATTTAATTTTAAATTACCTTTTGTTGGCAGTTTTATATCATTAATAATATAAATAATTATTGCCACACCCTTTTAATTTTTGTTTGTTTGATATCTATTCATAGTAAGCGAGTGTAAAGTGTTATTTATTATTGTGTGTATTCAGATATATTATTGGGGTGTTTTAAGAAATAATTTAAAGCTAGTTTAATATTAAATTTGAAGTTAAAAATGTTTAAGCCTAATGGATATTTTTCATTTCATTATAGTCTATACGAGGTCCCACGCTTTATATCAAAACAATTGTAGCTTAGGTTAAAGTCTTGCATTCAGCCTGAACTAGTGCTGAATAAAAGTTAATTTTTAACCAATCTGAGAGACAATAGTCTGAAGACCCGGTTAAGAAGGCTATACTAATACCAGTATAATACTAAACGCAAGACAAAACATAGCAAGTGTATGTCTGCTGTGCGTTGGAAATAGGTATGGTAGTAATTTTTTTTCTAGTCGATTCTTGCATAGTTACCTTTCAACATTCTTGCTTTATTGGGATGCCACGTCGATCCTACAATTGGCTGAAGATTTTGACGAAGCAAACCATCTTGAAAATATTCCTTAGCTATATACCATCCTCAATTTGGAAATATATCACCAAGTGTTTATATATCTGTTCCAGCCGATGCGCTAAGTTTATGGCACATCATCATAAAATCTATAATGTATAAAAAATAATGAAAATAGAAAATTTATAGCCACATCGAATTATTTATAAAAAGAATATAAATTTTGAGAAGCCAATACACATCGACGTATATTTTCAAAACTGACCCCTTGTTAGGACTCGCGGAACTAATTTTACAGCGTTAACACTTGGACCCGACGAAATACATTGCCCGGAAACTCTTGGATCATTTGTCTCGGGTCGTACCTAATTTAAGATTATCTATATACGAGTATATAAATCAAATTGTTTGTCCGCACTTAAACTCAAAACGGCTGAACCAATTCTAAAAATACTGAGAGATACAGGACTTTTCAGTGTATTTTCTAGGCTACATGTAATAAAAACTTTTGTTTAAAATTTAATGGTATCCATTTAGACTTTTACTAACATATAGAGGAAACTTTATTCTATTGTGTGCGCTACAGGTCACTACACTTACCTAAAGGTGATAGGTATGATTTATGGAATTTAATATCTGTAACTTAAAATCAATTAAAGGAGAGAAGTAGTTATGAGAAAATTGCAATAAAAACAATAATATACAGTTCACAATTAATTCGGACTTAAGACTTAACTCTTATAAAAATAAAGTCGAGGCATTCATAAGGACTGCTGACAGAAGTGAAAACTCAAACAAATGGAATTTAAACTGTGTTCTCTTTTGAATTTTTAAATTAATTATAGTGTGAATTGTTTAACATTGATAATTTGTAAATTGAAATTATCTTCATTAGTCTCTTTTTCACATCTACTGGCTATTTATTTGAGAAACAGGAGGCAGAGTGCCTGTGATTTTACAGTTTGTATTTATAATTAATTTTTGCTGTGTATATATATATATATGTATTATCTTTGTTTATTGTATATATTTGTATGTAAGTTCACACAATCATACCACACAGTAACAGCCAGGTTGCGATATAATATTCACCGTTTACTTGTAACCATTGCGACACATCGGCCACCATCATCACGCGACATGAGGCGACAAGTACGGGGAATTGGACCCTCGTCACCACCCTGGGATCCTGAGGCTCACCTCATACATTGTATCGGAGTTGAAGACACTCTCGGTTCAGACTTCGACGGTAGTGACTTCTCCTAGGTTTAGTTACGGTGCTATTAGTTCATACCTCGAACAATAGTTACCTTTTAATGTTAAAGTTAATATAAGTAAAAGTGTATTCTTTTGATATTAGTATTTATTATTAAAAGTGCATTTTTTTCAATCTCGCGGACGCGCCCCACATAATTAGTTTGTATATATGTTTAATCGAGTATGTACTAATATTTATGTATTTATTTTATTTATGTATATATATGACCTCTGTACATGCACTACCTACAAAACTATTTGATTGACAACAATACCGCTGGTTAGCTGGAAGGAAATGCATTATAGCATTAAGTTCGCCAATGTACAAACAAAAAAAAACCGTGCAATAAAGTATTCATTCATTCATTCACTCCTAATAATTATTATATAGTTTTTATACAGTTTATTAATTCATCAAATATATGATGGGCGGCACAATCTCAATAAAAGATATCAATATTAGATGTACACAGGCTCTTATACTAGGCGTCGTTAGGCTGATGCAAATCTACGGTCGGTCACGGTTACTAGAATGTCATGATGTGAAATTATAAATTTATCTCCTGCCAAAAAAATACCGCTCAACGCACCTAAAGAAATTTTCACTTCAATACCAAAACCTATATCACGAAAAAAAACTCCTATAAGATAAGATGCCTATATTACGAAGTATTAAAATCAGCCATACGTTACTTCCGTATATTACTCGAACTGCGCCACACAATGACACCTCCCTAAAATTATTACGCGGTCAAGACACGTCCAGAACATTAAGTTTTAACTATCCATCGCTTAATTGACGACGTCACGGTGTTATTGAGACATTGTTGTATGTAAATCTGGGAACCACGTGCGGTCATTTCGACCGATACGGACGATTTACCGAAATTTAGATTGCCCGCAGATTTTGGAGGGTTAATTTTGTAAGACTGTAGTATTTTGAGTTTTGCGTAATATTGTATTGTCATGTAGTGGATTTTATATTTTATTCATATCTTCTATTATTTGACTCTGTATTTGTAATATTATTGGCGGTGTTTTACGTAATATAGTTTGGTTATTTTGCACAAATGAAGTAGATGGGAAATAAGGCCACGGAGCATGGATTCTGACATGCCACAAAAACACCACGAAAAGTTCTAACAAGACGGCCACCATCTTGTTAGTTAGTGAAATGATCGTAAAAAACTTATTGCGTAATCCGGTGAAACTGTTAAGACCTTGGTAGGTCAAAAGCATAGTCAGTTCGAAAAAGAAAAAAACAATATTATCACCCACCTCCGGTGCCGCTACGTCACACCCAAGAAGCAAGACTACAACGCGGCCACTAACGCCACAATATTAGAGATAAACGTTGACACTAACGCCACCATATTAAAGACACATAGTTATGAATTAATATTCTAATATAGATTTCAATAAGACTTAAAGAAGGATTAATATTATTATATAAAATAGGTTTATTACTTAAATAACATTAGTTTGACATTAGTTAGATTGTTATTATTTTTGTGTCACTTAAATTATATTGTAGAATTATGAATAAACTAGCGGGCCCGGCAGACGCTGTCCCGCACTGATTATAAAAAAATCCTGGACAAATTATATACCAAAACGTTCCTCATGAATTACTTTATCCACTTGTGCAAACCGCAAGAAAATCCGTTCAGTAGTTTTTGAGTTTATCGCGAACAGACAGACAGACAGACGCGGTAGGGGACTTTGTTTTATACTATGTAATAATAGTAATTGCTTTGACTTCCATAGTTCGGTCTATAAAAGGCAAGATGTCGCTGATCTACATGTCGAAACACATTAGAGATACATAAATAAGAATAATTATATAAAGTTGTATAGCTTAAATAACATTCTTTTTTTTACACTTTATTTTTGCAACCAATCTTTTAGATTATTACTGCCATTGTCGAGTAGTTAATAGTATTACAAGTTCTAATTCCATTCCATTTTTGGCAACCAGCCTTCTAGTAGACTATTACTGCCATTGTAAAGTGAGTATCGATATTACAAATTTCTTGATATAATTTCAATGAACTAACAAGATGGCCACCATATTATTAAAACTTTCCATGGAGTTTTTGTGACATCTCAGAATTCATGGTCCGTGGTATTATTTTCCACTCACTTCACTTATGCATAATAAACAAACTATATTATATAAAACACCACCAATTTTACACAATATACAGTCAAGTAACACAAAATTATAAATAAAAAATAAAATCCACTACATGACAGACCAAGATCCCGCCAAAAACTCATAACATTTATTTGTTCATTATTTATTATTTTTGTGTTAATTTAATTATTTTGCGGAATTATGTGTAAATAGTAATTGCTTTGACTTACATAGATCGGCCTATAAAAGGCAAGATGTCGGTGATATCTATATACATTTATGTACAAAGTATTGTAAGGCGAAGTTCTGCCCGAATGAATCGTAACAGTACCCACGAAGTGTTGATTGGCTTCCCTGGCCCACTCTATTATAATACCAAGCAGGCATTGTATAAACACGGTATATTTCAAATTCCATCCAATTTGAACCACTAATTTAAGAGTTATAACTGGTCAATATTTGTTAATTTTGTCACTCGCTCACTGACCGATCATCAAAACTCTAAGGCACTTCTAGCAGACGTAGAAGATTCAAATTTCAAATACAATTAGTGTTTATTCTATAAATCTAAGTAAAAACGAATACTTTCATTAAAACATAAAAGATTTATAATATTGATATGTTCACTATAAAATGTTGTTAGGTTAGCTAATTACGTAATAACTTAAGACAGAAGGTCCCTTAAGTAGGGACTTAATAAAGTAACCGACTTGGTATTATATGGATCAACTTTTTACGGTAGCAGAACTGAGTTGTGAGACTTTTATTTTTGTTTACAAATTTTGTTTTTAATGGCATTTACTTTACTTACTTCTACTGCAAAGGGGTCAGTATTGCTTGAGAAGAATTATAATCATTTTTGATTAGCCCAACCGCTTGTCAAATTAATACAAACTTTTTCAGTACCCAGTAGTGATTCCAGTAAAACACAGAGTTATTTAAAATACGATGGAACTAAATAGAAAGGGTTAATATAATTAAAGTTAATTAATTAATTCGCAGTCTAATCGTTTCTATCATCGCTAAATGACAGTTACATGACACCGACATGATGTGGGTCGGATACCTATGATGTTTAATCTGAGTACATTATTGTTAATTACACCGCAAACTACAATTACATTCTTAATAGACACGGCAATAATTATCTAAATATGTTTGTTAATTCCATTAAAAATATTAAAGTAGAGTTGACATTATAATGCTCTTTCTAGTCCTTTTTTACGTAAAATATAACAGTAAATTTGGACTTTAAATGTAATGTAATAAATGCGAAATTTAGTTAGTTTGTTTGTTACGCTTTCACACCTTTAAGTGGTACTCAACTGATCATCGTAGAATTTTGCATAGAAGTTATTATACTAAAAAGGACATAAGGTATCCTTCATTAAAAAAATAGTACTGTTCCCTACGGCTATAAAAATACGCAATCCTAGACAAATGCGAGCAAAGCCATAAACTAAATAATGTCTTTATTTACTCGTATATATGTATCCCATCAAAAACATAAATGTGAAATGAGAGCCAAGTTCAATATTATGACATATGCCAAGGTTATTGACTTCATCGATAAAAGAAGTTAGATCTAAATGGATACCAAGTTCAATGGTTAGTCCTGAGATTTATTTATAACAACATAGAATATGTTATAACAACTTAAAATATAATTTCTTCTTATAACTTGGATAATATTGAAGCCAAAGATCTGACTTGGCTAGTTCGAACATTTGACATGTTTATGTGAAATATACTGTATGTATTTTTTGTGATATGAGAGGGTCAAAGTGGCTCCAAATGGTTCGTGTAATATTGCACGGTACCGTGCGCTCGCCATCTTGTTAGCTTGAATTTGGCTTGACACGCTACCGCGTGTCTATGTAACACTAAGTCGGTTTAGTAACACCAATTATAATTCAAAAACGGCTGGACTAATTTTTATGATTTTTGATTTGTTGGATTTATCTCTACCCTGAATAACAGAATAACTATAACAATATCAGAAAAAATCACGAAGAGAAAAATTATGTCGTCAATTTATTTTGTCACACATTTTGTAAAGAAAGACAACTTTTTGGGTATAACTCGAGAACGGATTGACAGATTTCGATGTTTTTTATTTTATTTTTGTATATATTTTTTGGGATTTTGTACATTTATTTAACTTAATTCAGTCTGAGTATCCATTTTATCTTAATAAAAAACTGAAATTAATTCAGCTAATAACACAACATTGATTAATTCTGAGGCAATACAAAGTTCGCCGGGTCAGCTACTACCCAATAAAATTCCCATCGAATACTTCCTCAAACTCCATCGTATTCTATTTTAAAATCTCTATATTATTTACGATCATTAATAAACAAACTTCAAACAGTAATGTGACACTTTAAAAGTGTTGTCAACTGTAAAATCCGACTGTCAATGAGAGTCAATCGATTGGGTGTCAAACTGTACAGTGTTCACTCGATGCGAGTTTAATGGTTTGTCAAAACATATAATCTTGTAATGAAACATAATAGAGTTTATTGATGTCGAGTGTACTTGATAAATGATGTGTAGATACGTTTATAGAAATTCTCATAGATTCTTTCCGAACATCGACATAAATGTAAGCATTGTCGGTTTTAAATGATTGTGATTGCAATTTAATATACAATATATATTAATACGTGAAGCCCAAACTTTGTATCTCTTTTTGAGAGAAATGCGCGAACGGATGAACGTGAAATTTGGCATAGTTAAAGTTTATATGGAGGAGAAGTGCAGAAAGCTATTTATTTTATATAAAATTCATTAGAAGTACATTAAATTAATTAAAATATGCATTACTCACACTAATGCTTCAATTTTACACAACATATACACACATGTAAATAAAAAAGACATTTTGTCATCTGGCAATAAAGGACTTCAAGAAAGGTTGTGAAGGAGGTTGCTATGCTCGACTGTATGTATTATTTTACTCTTACGTTCCAATTACCCTTTTTCATTCTACATTCAACAATGATATTAGCCCTAATAAACTTCAAACTTTAAAAAATCAATGAACTATGGTCGAATGTCGACCGCTGGGCGCCCACTAATACAATCAAATCAATCAAAGTACATCATTTCGGCTGCATCTATTGAGATTTTTGAAGTGACAACATCTTTAGGTGCATTGAGCGGTATTTATTTGGCAGGAGATAAACTTATGATATCGCATCATGACATGTTAGTAAGCGTGACCGGCCATATTGCGCGGCTTGCGTCAGACTAGCGTCGCGTTAAATAAAAGCCTGTGTGCATGTAATATTGATATTTCGTTTTGAGGATGTGCAGCCTGTCAGTTGTTTGAGTAATTCATAAACTATATAAAATATGTGTATATAATGATTGTTCGGTGCGCCAATTGATGTAAAAAAAACCAATGATACTAATTATGAAATTTAAATATTGTACTTCACAGTAGACTCAATTTAAAAATCATAACGAGAACACAGTTATTTAATTGTTTGAATGAATTTGGTGTTTTTGGCGGGATGTTAGTCTGTCAAGTGGATTTTATATTTTATTCATAATCTTGTGTTACTTGACTCTATATTGTGTAAAATTGGTGGTGTTTTATGTAATATAGTTTGTTTATTGTGCATAAGTGAAGTGAATGGAAAATAATACCACGGACCTTGAATTCTGATATGCCATAAAAATTCCCTGGAAAATTGTATCAACGGAGCCACCATCTTGTTGGAACATTAACATTGACATTGAAATGATCGCATAATAGTCTAAAAGATTGGTTGCAAAAAAAAAAAAAAAATTGTTTTGAACGAATTTAAAATCTTCTCTTTTTTATACTTCTTCTCTCTTTAATAGTAAGGCTTAATAGAGTATCAATCTTTTATTATCATCGATTGATTAATTACTCTATTCGTCGCTGCGAGGTTCACTTTATGTAGAACAGTGCAGCGACCAATAATTTGTTACTCCTTAGCAGCACCCGGGTAACACGTACAGGGGAAGAGAGGTACACTACCTGTGAACTCGAATAACAGTCTTCTTTTTTAAAATCTATCTAAGAATAATAATTATTTATTTATTTTTATTTTTTTCGGACTGACTATACTATTGACCCAGCAAAGTCTTAATAGCTTCACCGGGCTACTAAGGCGAGCGCTTAAGGCACTCCGCCGACTTTATTTTGACAACTAGCTCAAGGGTGCACGGCACACCTCGGCTTTGGCTGTTGCCTGATACATGCAATGCGCGACCTATCTGAGCTAAACTAAGCTAACTATTCATACATATATGAGTTGTTGAAACATATATGTGTACCAAGCATACATACCTCAACAACTCTTATATTACCCAATTAATAAAAAAAAATTGTTATTATATGTATAGAATAGATTAACTTTTGCTGTGTGTATACATTTTTATTACTATCTTTGTCATTATTATAATAATTAATTTTAATTGAATTAATTTAATTTAAATTTAATTATAAATTACTATTCCATACGTATGTATGTATATTTATGTTATATATGTATTTATTTTATTATAATATTGTATACATGTATATATTTATTTATCCATTTTCTTCTGTTTTTTTTTATATAGGCACTACCTACAAAAGTTTTTGCTTAACATCAATAACGCTGGTTGGCTGGAAGAAAATGCCTCATGGCATTAAGCTCGCCAGTGTACAAATCTAAAGTGCAATAAAGAATTCATCCATTCATTCCCTAAATCTAACGTGTCTGTACTTTTTCGATGATCGTGAAAAAAATCGTTGCAGGTGTCTAGGAATAAGTAATGGAATACATTCCAATCATTTTATCATCAGTATAGTATATTTTATGTTAATGACTACGTCCGGTATCGCTATGACATATCCGAGAGGCGAGACTACAACTCCACCCGGGGAACCACTATTAACCTGCGATACCGTGCTATTGACTTTATCGGGGGTGCTACTAATGACCTCGAACGCTATTGGTCGGCTATACATTATTCACCCCGGTTGGTGGGAGTTCAGCATATAAAGGGCAAGATGTCGCTGATCTGCACGCACTCCTATGTGAAAGTTATTGTGAGCCGAAGCTCTGCCCGGATAAATAGTCACAGTATCTTCAGAGTGTTTATTGGTATTCCTGACTGACTGACTGGCTGATTATACGTATTGTGTAACATTTATCATCATCAGTACTGGGTTCACAATAAAACCCCAAAAATCATAAAGTATATCTTCAAGAGTAACTTAGTCTTTGTTTCATTAAAATCGGTCCACTCTATCAAAGGTTATTGTAGTTTGAATGACGGCTCGCGTTAAGTACGCGAAAAGAGTACTAATCTATATTACTATTATAAAGCTGAATGGTTTGTTTGTATGGTTGTACGCGCTAATCTCAGGAACCTCCGGTCTGATTTGGAAAATTCCTTCAGTGTTATATAGTTCATTTACCGAGGAAAGCTATAGACTATATATCATCACGCCAAGATCAATAGGACCGGAGCAACAATGAAGAAAGTTTCAAAATTTTGCCTTTTGAGAGCTTCTGATACGTGTTAGCGATAGGCCAAAGTGTCTATTCCACGCGGACGAAGTCGCAGGCAGAAGCTAGTTAGTTAGTAAAAAAATAACACAAATAAGATTGACTGATATAAAGTTTATATAAATTCATATAATTTTACAGTTATTATTATTCTATATCTATAAATATTATTAGCTTATTATTCTATCTCATCCAATTAAATAGAAAAAGCGCAACATTTTACAGCCGCTCATAAAACCGCTCCGACATTATTGAAGTGGAAACCGGAGGACATAAAAATTTAAGTAGTTCGGACTCACTCAAAATTATCAACGATACTGATCGTAAATGTTGGTAAATAATACAAAATACAATAAGTGGTAATATTGGAAAAGAGATATATTTACGGAGGTTGTTAAGTTCGAGGCACACTGAGGTTTTCCGTCGCACGAAATTATTTCGCCTTTCTTGCGTTGACTGTTTATAGCAGATATTTATATTACGAAGCAGAACAAATATGATCATTACTTTAAAAACTTTTAATTTACTCAGTTATTTGTACGAGCGGTCGCAATTCGTCTATAATTTATTATTGAAGTGAAAACTTCTTTACGCGCGTTGCACGATATTTTTTGGCAGGAGATAAATCTATAATTCCGCGTCATGGCTGACAGTACTGCGCTTGCGCGGTTTGATCAGACTAGCGATCCGTAGAGTAAAAGCCTGTGTTCATCTAATATTGATATTTTGTATTGAGTTTGTGCTGCCGATCATATGCTTGATGAATTAATAAACTGGATAAAACGTGAACCTATATTTGTTATTCGAAGATAGATAGAATAAGATATGCCAATAGATGTGAAAGAGTGGCTAATAAAAATCATTTCAATTTACAAATCACGAAATTTAAATAATTCACAATATAATTATTTGCGGGTGATAGAGCCACGCTGAAGCTATTATTGGTTTCAGTATGAAAGGGTCGGCTCGTCCGGGGGAGTACCACTCGACCCACAGAAAACCGACGTGAAGTAACAGTGCTTGCATTGTTGCGTTTCGTTCGGTCAGTGAGAGCGCCGGAGGCCCACTTCCCCTCCCCTTCTTCCTCTGACCTTCCCTTCCTCCCCCTCCCCCAAAATAGGCTAGCAACGCACTCGCGACTCCCCTGGTATTGCAAATGTGTATGGACGGTGGTGATCACTTAACATCAGGTGACCCAACAGTCCGTATGCCTCCTATGACATAAAAAAAATAGAAAGATATTATGACTGCCTCGACTACTTTTTAAAGTTTCAACGTTATTGTGATATTTTTGCCAAGGAATATACAAATACTATATATTGTAGATTACAGTAGTAGCACGCTATGATGACCATTTTGACGTTTATCCACTCATGGAGTTTCGTATAAATTAATAATTACGTTCAAAGTAGCAAATTGCAGTTCTTTATTGTCAATAGTAAAATTTATCGACATTCCAACTAAACAACTCCATAGTAACTGTATGCACGTGTCTGTGAGTTGCAGCGTAACAAAGAGTTCTAACAGTCAGTTTAGTGGTATGCCTTCTACGGGTGTATGGAAAAACCAGTTTGGAGGAAAACTCATTGTGCCTAGATCCTAAATTCGCGTTGACACTAGACGTCATAAGGACGCGTTCGCACCGCAGCTAGTCGCGATCGTAAACATTTATGAGTGCTGAGGGATTAAACGTACAGTGTGCGAACTTGTCGAGTTTTTATTAAAAACCGTCCTCTATTGTTTAGAAAGTAAATAGAAAGATAAGACCAGTACAAAGACTATCAATGGAAGTTGTCAACAATCGCCAATTTTGCTGGATTGTACTGTACTCCACACTAAGTTTTGTGTACAAACTATTAAAGAAAATCATCTTAAATGAATAGTTTCTAGAATATATATTTTTATGATATAAATAAATATGAGACGCCAAATTTCACACACGGACATTTATTTATTGGAAGTAAGTATAATTTGCATCTAATTAAATGCGTCATCACATACATTGAATGATGCACTGGGTACGAACCAGCTACCAGTATTACAACTAACTACCACGAGGGCTCATTAACCCTTAAAGTCATTCGTATGAAAATATGTGCACGCTTTTACAATATTAATAAATTATATAAAAACTAACTGACCCGCGCACACGTTGCTATGGGTCAGTTATTACATCTTGAATTAAAATTATAAGAAACTGTATTGAAAATTAAAACGTGGCGCCATCTATGAGATGTCCATAAGACTCATTTTTAAAGCGCCATCTGTTCGAGACTGATTAAACTTACAATTAATTGCAGTAATCAACATTGACAATCACTCAATTTATAATGAAAAAATTTTGAGGCCCTTAATGGAAATATAGATTATCCTATCTCGCAAGTTGGACCAAATTATATATAAATGCCAACTTTTATGAAGATCTGTTAAGTAGTTCTTCGTGGACAAACAACATGGTACTGGATTTTTATATATTAAGATAATTTAATAAGCTACACACTAAAACCTCCCAGGAAAAACAGACGCCTGCTTGTTCTTTGAAATGTGTAAAACACGTTTAATAATTTTGTCGATTAATGTGTACAGAATCGACAAAAACGGTTTTCGTGTTTTTGTACGAGAAAAATAAATACATATCTCTAAAAGAGTTTGTCATCATTTTGAAAATTTGAAGTTCTGTTTTACATAACTGTAGTTCAGTTATAAAGAATGTTTTCCACTAATCATTTCAATTTTGAGAAAAATGTAGTTACGAGGTTTACCTAGAGGGGATGACTTATTCCCATTAATATTTAGAGAAGAAAGAGGGACTCTTTTGCGGTGTTTATTCGGCAATGTATGAGAAAGTTCATGAACGGAATTCTCACAGAATCAAAAGTAACATTGTTAAAGGATAAAATAGAATCGGATTATCGACGAACGGTCAGTCCGAGTCTAATGCGTTGTACCGGTCAGTCGCCATCTCTTTATCCACTTTCGGGTGGACGTGTGAGAAATTTGTTTTACGTGTTAATTCTGTATCGAACGTCAATTAGTTTACGATAAAGGGTTTACGCTAAAATTTGTATGCTATATTTATTTCGGTGGTAATCTAATTTGTCCAGTGTGGGAATAAAATAATGTATTTTATTGTAATGAACTCTCATAGGTAAGTTTTTGAGAAAACTAAAATATTTATGCGAGCACGATAATTGACCACATTTTATATAATGCTACTCCCATACCTGCATCTATCGCCACGATTTTTTTTAGGCGGTGAGCATTATCTTTTTCGAAAAATTGGAAAAGGTTTATTTTCTCTATGGTCAAAGTTTGGGCACTGAACGAGCGCTCGTATAAACAAAATAATAGGTGTGCTGCTGTTCACACAACACACATAAATTACACGATGCATTACGATCAATCATTTTTAGTTTACATTTTAGAAATTTAGTCCCTATTTAAAGATATATATAGTTTTCATTCTATTATATAGTTTGATTCAAGCTATGATGATACTATGATTTTTGTAAGCACTACGCGTTCAGCTATGTATTTCTTGTTGTCGATAAGTGGGGTAAGCAGTGTAGCGCGCACGCAGGAGAGGCGCTGCAAAGAGATAACACTGTTTACAAAGAAATTTCATAAGCAAAGTATAACTATGCTTTGAATTTCTTTTTAATGTTTTTTCTCTGTACATCTATACATAACGTGTCTGTACTTTTTAGATCTTTGTGAAAAAAAACCGTTCCAGGTGTGTCCAGGAATAAGTAATAAAATACATTTAAAAAATTTTTTAGAAGTGTCTGTTTGTCTATCTGTTTGTTTAGACACACATCACATTTTTTTTTTTATTGTAGCACGGCAATGTGACTGCACTGTGCCTGATGGTAAGCATAGTACAATCCAAAAACAATGGCAACCACCGAGTGACATACTGTCCATCGCCGGTCGCCACTGTCATGCCGGCCTGCAAAAAGCTGGATATGCACAGGCTGATCCCGAAACGCGACCCGCAAAAGCGAATCACTATGACGGGCTTTTTCGCCATATACATGGTGGTTGCGACCCAGTCAGGCTGTAAAACCTTACCACCCCGCATAAAACCCTACCACCCCGCAACTCACTGCGAAAGTACTGCGTTCACGATAAAGCTTTAAAATCATAAAGCATATCCTCGAGTATTGGTCTATGTATCATACAAATCTGTCGACTCTATCAAAAGTTATTGTAATTTGAATGACGGCTCAAATTAAGTACGTGAAAAGAGTAGGTAAGTAAATGCAATTCAATCTCTTACAAAAACTGGATATTATATAATGTATAAATAATATCTAAGACATAGTAAATGACGAACTGTTTGCATTAACTTCCATGTGAATGAAGTCGCAGGCACAACTTGTAATATATATTTTTGAAATTAAGAATGAATTAGATCTTCGGCATTTTTTTTTTAACATGGGGAAATCCCTTATGGATACGCCGGGGGAGAGGGTGGGTTATGTCCGAGTCGCACGGACTAAAACCCCACGGTGTACGTCTGCCGCTATAGTTGGGGCGGCACGAGATCTCTATAGACTTCATCGTGCCGCCCCAGCGGTTGGCCCAGTAGCGAAAGCGCCGCCGCCGGGCCCCGTCTTGTTAGGAGACAGCCGGGTACACAACGGCTGTCTCCTCCTTCCACCGGACCTGTGCAATGGGAAGATGGGTCCCCCGACCCATCCTCCCCGGTCCAGCTACGGTGGGAGGAGGCGATCAAACTGCCGCCTCCTCCTGCCTGTCCTCCGTTGGCGGAGAGGGTCACTTTGAGGATCTTGCTCACGAACCCTCTCCGCCGCTCACGAACCCTCTCCGCCGCGAAGATCTTCGGCCCTGCCCAACTTAAAATCTCGAAACATAATGAAAGGAAAATACAAAGCGAAAAGTAATAATCCACGACAATAAATTAAGACCCTACGCTATCAACGAGAAATGTTTCCCATCTATTTGTATTATAACTTAAAAAATAAACCGGT
Organism: Antheraea pernyi; assembly: GCA_015888305.1. NCBI lineage: Eukaryota > Metazoa > Arthropoda > Insecta > Lepidoptera > Saturniidae > Antheraea > Antheraea pernyi. The sequence goes on from MNPI01026620.1 coordinate 22,495, forward strand.
ACCCCTAAAGTGTCCCGGAAAAAGTGTGTTAACAAACAAAAAGATTTATCCCCGAGTGTCAGATAAGTTCGTTTACCGTTTCCGACACAAGCGTCCGTCGACGCGAACGTTAGATAAATATTGTGGAAAAACCCAATAAAAGTGGATGGCCTAATCTCTATCCAATATTTTCTTAGAGATTCGATGAAGGTTTTCCTTTTAGTTGAATGGATCGAAAGAAAGACGAGGACATGACAGTTAATTTTTATTAACCCTAATTTTATTGACTATGTATAGTGAAATTTTGTAAAAAATATTATGCTAAACATAAAATAACCATGTCTAAACTAATAGTATATAGGTTATTATAGTATATTAGTATATTATTAAGGAGATTTACAAAAAAAATGTAGCATAAAGAAAAAAGTACAAAATATATATTTAGTAACTACGTTAAAACAATTAATGTAATATGTATATATATATATGAACTATATATTAGAAAAAAAGTTTTATTTGATGTGTCTTGTATACATTAATAACCAACACAACTGAAATGAAAGAAACAAACATACGTACTTAATATGAAGAACCTGGGTAACATAGAATTCTATCAGAAATGCTAGCTTATATAATGAATGTGTTGTTTTTAGTCTTATAGGTATATTACAAACTACTCGTACATTGTGAGTATATGAGTATGACGTAGTTATTAGTTTATATATATATATCATTCTGCTGCCGTGTATATGTGACTAAAGACCTTCTAAACCGCTGGACAGATTTTGGTGAACTTTTTTGTGTGTGTTCAGGTGGATTCGAGATTGTTTTTTATTGTAGCACGGCAAAGTGAAGTCACTATGACTGTTGGTAAGCACAGTACAAACCAAAAATAACAGCGACCACCAGATTCTTCAGATTCTCCTCCTTTCTCGGTCGTTGCTCTCATGCCGGCCTGCGTGAATACTTCTCCACGTTACGCTTGATGGACCCCACGTTATAGGAAAATGAACGAGATAGAATGGTTTAGATTCATAATTGGACAGGTAGGTGCCGCTACTGTTGACTTTTAGGATTTTTTTATTATCAAGGCAGGACAAAGTCCACCGGGTCCGCTAGTTTTATATTAAAATATCTACGCGCTCAAGCTAGATACGGTTGTAGTAATGAAGAAAATGAGCTCAAATCATCCCTTTACAATACAATCGTGTAATTTTATCCTTTCAAATGTATCAATTGAAGATCTAACTATTGGCTTCCGTCTCATTCGCTAATTTTTATGTGGTGATTTTAAACCAAAATGTCGACTTTTACATATGATTTTTCAAATATTTTCTTTCATAAAAACCTTGTCCTGACAGTTAAATACACAACAACAACAAAAAAAAGCAAAAGAAATGCAGCTGTTATGAAGTTATGCACATACATACATTTTATTTTTATTTACCCAAATGAATAAATGTCGTATCCATATAATTCTTTTGATTTCTCAGCGACCAAAGCGCTTCCACCTTGCGCTTTTATCGCTCCGAGTCGCAAGCGTTATTGTCAGTGATACCCACACACAGTGCCGTTATCTCCAAATTATTTAAGAGACATTCTTTCCGCTTTGAAATAAACACTCAATCGTCGATAGGAATGGGGTGGTATCTTTTGAATACCGTATAAATTTTGATTATTATGTAGAAAATTTAAAGATTTTATTGTTAAATATGGACTGATTCTTAGATTTTATGCTATCTGATATGACGTACCTATGTATCATTACATAGTATAAAATAAAGTCCCTATCGCGTCTGTCTGTTCGCGGTAAACTCAAAAACTACTGAACGGATTTTCATGCGGTTTTAACCAGTGGATAAAGTGATGTCAAGGATTTATTTTTAATCAGCGCGGAACAACGTCTGCCGAGCCCGCTAGTTTTTAATAAACAAGCGACTAATGCTATTCCGTTTCTATTAAAATAATTAAAAAAAACTATTTAATGTTATATTGTTAACTAGATTATTAAAAACATTTTCGTAAATTTTTATTTCTAAAAGTAATCATTACATATTATAAAACCAAATCCTCTGTCATGTCTGTCTGTCTGTTCGCGATAAACTCAAAAATTACTTAACGTATTTTCATGTGATTTTCACCAGTAGATAAAGTGATTCATTAGGTATATAATTTATCAAGGTTTTTTTATTTTCATGGTGGGACAATATCCACCGGGCCGGCTAGTTAATAAAATTACATATCGGTCCATGTTTTTTATTGGACAGAAACTATGTACATACATTTTTCTATATAATTCATTTTGAGAAAATCCTTAAATGTATTATATGGAATATTTTTTATACCTACTCTCGTATTGTAAAAGTCCATTGTTAAACAATATTAATTGATAAACCCATAACTAACGAAAATAATTTAATTTAAAAGATGGGTTCAAATAGATTAATCGTGTTAAGAAAATCCGAATGGTACTTATATATTGAGATATATGTTGATAAGTATTTATATGCGATGTCATAATAATTATGTAGTAATAATATTCTTCATATATTTTTTACAATTCTGTCAACAATATTCCCACAAACGGAAGTTCGACCGCGGCCGGCCGCAGTGATCTTGCAGCGTCGTAAAATTTTACGATAACAACCGTACGCACGTGTAATGTCAGTGCGCGTCCCTTCATGTCGACAGTGATGGGACGTCATATTTATGATGTCCGACAATATATTGCCCTTGTCCTTCTGAGTGCTGTATTGTTTAGATTTTATCGATATATTTATCTAGTGATGTTTGGTGATCTCTTATTATTATTGCACGAGATAGTAATTACGAAAATTAATAATATTAATAAATACTTGCAGAGCCACGAGCATAGCTGGTATAATCCTTATAAATATTAGACAGGCAAATGTGAGTTTCTTTGTTACGCTATCACGCCTTAACTACTCAACCGATGATCATGACATTCGGCATAGACGTAGTTAAAGGTATTGGAAAATATATAGGGTATCTTTCATCCAGAAAAAAGTATTATTTCTGACGTATAGATAAAATCTATGTTAACGCGAAGGAAGTCGCGAGTCAGAGCTAATATTTGTATAATATGTGTATTATATTATTATTAGCTACTTCGCAAAAAAAAAGTGCAGTTCACACGCGTTAGAAGTGAAATCTTGGAAAAATTATAAAATGTTCATATACACGATACACGTGGAGAATATACCACACTGGTTAAGATTCCTTTCCCCAAGGCTTCGTAATACACACACACACACGCGTAAACAAACACGCACATACAACGCTCTGATCAGAGCAAGTATTATGTAGTAAAATACAGAACGAGAAGTCTGCGAATTTAAAAAACACTGTATAATTT
>MU162433.1:14119-25681 GCA_015888305.1 Antheraea pernyi
TCAACTTCGCATTTGTAAATATACAAACAGACTTATGTTTTAACCAATATTGATGATGATTTTGGACGCTACAATTTATTGAATTATGCGGGCTACCACGAAGTTTATACTGTTAATTGAGTTTATAATCTAAACGTCTAGAGTGTTAAGATCGCACTCGCAGTAACGTCACTTGATAGGGAAAAACTTCGATCGCATAGTATAAGAATCCATGCTATAAGAATTTTTATGTTTAGGTTCACTATAAGTAGTGTCGCGAACATTTTTATAAATTGTAGTATTAGTTAGTATATTCATGGATTTTTAAAACACTGAACGTTGTTTGTCATAAAGGACTTTCTTTTTTGTAACCTTTACGAAGAAAATGATACATATATTTTTACATCTCTAGTCATTAATTTTATTCGTATCTAGCATAAATTGATATTCTCTTTATATCGAAGTAATCCGTGACATTACGATACGAATCCCGTTTACGCGACGTCATTTTACTTCGCTCTAACTTACGGCTATATAACAGAAAGTTTCCGTATCATATCAAAGCTTTTGTTGGCAAAAAATTAATAATAATCAGATCGATATCGATGCAATTTTAAGTAGCGATGATTTTGAGGTTAAGTTTGTACGCATGAATTATTATCACGAAATAAATGATTGTTAGCTTTTTTGTATGTTAACTCCTGGATGTGTGAAGGTCTTTCACGGTGAGGTTCTCAAGGTTGTTACTGCCTCGCACTTTAACCATGTAGAATCCAATCCCAGCGGCGATTTTTCCCAAATCATTACGAGTTACAAACCTTTAAGAAATGAGTGTACACTTCTTTAAAAGGCCGGCAATTCACTTGTGACTTCCCTGGTGTTGCTAATATCTATGGATGGCGGTGATCACTTACCATCAGGTGACCCGACTGTTCGTTTGCCCCGTATAATATAAAATAACTATTGATTAGGTACATAAAAAATCTACCTTTTAAAAGAAAATACGGTGACTATCAGATTATGCTTTTCTTTGAAACTGTACATAAAATATAAAGAGCTATAAAAATTACGCTTTCTCCATTTTTCACGTAACGAAAAAAATAATAAAATAGCTATATATGAAAACCATCTAATAATAAATATAAACGTCCTAATTGCTTTTTAACAAGGTTTTGGCGTGATAACGTCTTATAAATCGATGAGCGCCGGCTGCACACACGGAAAAGCATGACTCATTGTCATGTTCTGAGCCGAGCGTGCAAGCGAGAGCGTGGAATAAGCGCTAGAGAGGCGCGATCGGCCTAAGCGTTCGGCTTGTGATGCATCTATCTCTCTTCCACTCCATTGGCCGATGCGTCTTTCCTTATGATGTTATCACGTAAAATTATCGTCCGTAAAGAGACTTTACTGACAATTTTTTTTTTAACAAATTCTTAAAACGTTATTCTTATGTGAAAGCATGTAGGCCGCTACTGGTTTGCGTTGTGGCAAATCCGTGGGCTACATGTGGGCAGGGAACCACGTATTTATTGTCAACGAGTTAAACTTTGACATTATAATGGACAAAAAAATAAAGAAGGCAAAACAAAGAGCGTGTAACCTAACAGTCTAAACATACTAGACCCTTGTTTATAAAAAAAAAGGGCGTTGTAATATATAATTTAACAATGAGTTTTTCGAACATGTAATTTTTTAAAGATATTGTTAAATATTTCAAATATATAGGTAAGTCGTTATCATAAAACGTAGGAAAGTATTAGGGAACTTTCCGTACTTGTGTTTAGCTTATAGACGAAGTCAAAGGAACTTATCCAATCAGAATCTTTTCTTACACATGGAAGCTAACTGCAGATCGAAATCATGTAGTCTTAGATTAGTGTACGAAGTAATTCGTGTATAGTCGCAAACTTTTATGGATCTGTGGAATATTAACTAGTTCACAGGATGAATGTAAAAGTAAAGTATGAACTATATACAGCAAAATTACCTTATCCTTTTTGCAGCTACCTTTAGAACCGAATGATGTTTAATAAACAAATCATCATAGTTCATACTTTACTTTTACATTCATCCTGTGAACTAGTTAATATTCCACAGATCCAGAAATTATTGTTCCATGTCGAGATGTATTTCCGCTATATAAGCTTTTTGTTTTGTTTTGATGTAGCTATAACGCTATAAAGAGTATTGATAATAAGGTAAATCAATAATACAATAATCTATATTATAATAAAACTGTAACGAGGTCAAGTCTGTACATTTAATATTTTTTGAAAATTTTGATCAGGGCTTTGTTGTCGAAATAGAAGCCAAAAATAACCCTTTTAAAATTTTTCTGTCTGTCTGTCTGTCCCTGTGAACACGCATCACTCTGAAAGTACTGAACCGATTTTAATGAAACTTGACACAGTAATAACTAATATTACATTTAGGATAAGTAATATTTACAATATTATTTTTTGTCCCATAAAACGCAAGTGGTTCTCCAGAATAACGAAAGAAAAGAAATTAGTTAATGTAACTAGACTTTTTTGCAACACCTTAGTACAAGAGTCAGCAACTTTGGAAGAACAAGAATTTTAGAAAAGCTGGTTCTTTAATGTGAAGATATATTATGCCCTTCCAAACCAGGATTTAGGATACCTGATAGCCGGTTAACGTTGTGTTTTTTAATGCGCATCAAACCTTTACAGGTCAAAATTTTGATTTATAAATAGTTTTAGGAACATTTTTTTTCAGTAACTTTAAAACGTTATTAAAAACATGAATTTATCACTGCCAGACAATTTTATTATTGACAATAATGTGCCCGATGATATTGTTTATAAACAAAATAATTAATTTCAAACCATTTTATTTTTTCCATTGCAAAGAACATATTTCATTTTATTAACCATTATGATATTGAGATTTCACCGTAAACAATGAATTTGGCAGCAATAAATATCTTTGACACAACAAGCATACTATATAGCAAACTGACTACATTATACTGACCGTAACCAAAATTGATCAATATAATATAATAACTGTATCTTGTATGTGTATATACCTATGTAACTTGTGTATAAGAAAACCGAATTTAAAATTCATACAATACATTGGGATGTTATAGTGGTATATTACATAGATATACTATACATACGCTACAATTTTATTAAGAAAAAAAAAATACGTTACGAGGCATGACTGGTAAATTTCCTTTTTATTCTATTTAAAAATATGGATCTAAGTTTATTAAGATAACAGAATGTAGAATTAACTGTTTAAAATTAATGCTATATATTTCAACACGTAATAGAATGTCTGGAATTGTAGATATAATTATGACCTTTTAAAGGTTAAACTTCAGCTTTACGATACAATCAAATTCTCAAGCAACTTTATATTATACCCTTTTATTGATATATATTGTAATCTTAAGGAATAGGATATAGGTACATCATCTTCCTCGAAATTCCTGACGGGGCATTAAATAAAATTTAACAAACTCCTACCTCTAATTCTCAAGATCCAACGCTTATATAATTAAGTTTTTCCAACGCTTTCAACACAGCTGGTAGAGGCGAAGTAAGTTTGCAGCGTAGTCGTTTAAAGTCTACATAGTTTGAGTTTGATTATTATTTCAACTTGATTGAAACCCGTAGACATATACTTTGCGAATACTTTTTGATAGGAGAAGAATCTAAAACCATAATTGATTTCATGACAAAATTTGTTTTTAAGGTTCTTTTTTTGCTTGAAAGATATTTCTATGTTAATTTGTGGAAGAGAAATACATCGCATGTTTATATTATTAACATTTTTTATTGTAGCATGGCAAAATGACTGAACTATGCCTAATGGTAAGCACAGTACAATCCAAAAACAATGGCGACCATCGAGTGACACACTATCCATGGCCGAGTCGCCGCTGTCATGCCGGCTTGCGAAAAGCTGGATATGCAACGGCTGTTACCGAAACGCGATCCGCAGAAGCGAATCACTATGACGGGCTTTTTCACCATGTACATGGTGGTTGCGACCCAATCAGGCTGTAAAACCCTACCACCCCGCTTTCGCCATTGCCATTGCTTTCGCAGTTTTATGTAAAGGTCGATATATATTATTAAATCTTTAAAATGTCGTAGGAAAAGTATGGAAAAATTAAAAATATCTGAAATTATATGTTAAAATATTCAACTCTTCTTCCGTAGACTAAAATTTGTTTTTACCTTACTCCGTTTGTTACAAAGACTACAATATGAATAACTATGTAGTTGTATAGCATTTTTTATTAAATTATAACTAACAAGCTGACTTCTTACACAGCTCCTTTGCACTTGCACAATATGAAAACTCAAGTTAATGAAGTATTTCCAAGGAGTTGGAAAGTTTCGCGAAGTTTGTAGTTTCTCTGGTACCTAGTGAATTGCATGTTGCGCTTTTTATCAAACAGTACTAATTTGTTTATTACAAGCTTATATCAGTGGTTTTACCTTCGTTATATCAGTATTTATTGAATAAATTCATTGAATCTTCCGATATTATCGGATTTTAATTTCTGAAAATTATAAATTACATATTATTTAGTCATAACCTGTGTTTGATTTTGCTTTTGCTGGTTTATACAATCTTATACTACAACATGCTTAAGTAACCAAATGAACTTTTGTGGCTTCATTATATTGCCAAATACAGAACTCAACAAAACAAACACCTATACAATTCAAAGGCGAGACGAAACTGAGAAATAATAGTGGAACCCAGCAATTTTTTTCACAATGATTGAAAGGTACAGTTGTAGAAATAGTAGATTTATGGCAGGTGGTAGAGCCAGGATGAAGCTATTATTGGTTTTAGCACGAATGAGTCGGCTCGTCCGGGGTAATAGAAAACTCTCATAGAAAACCGACGTGAAGTAACAGTGCATGCATTGTTGCGTTTCGTTAGGTCAGTGAGAGCGCCGGAGGCCCACCGCCCATCCGGGGTCCCAACCCCTTTCCTCCCCCCTCCCATCCCTCCCCCAAACACAGGCTGGCAACACATTAGCGACTCCCCTTGTGTTGTTAGTGTCTATGGACGGCGGTGATCACTTAAACATCAGGTGACCCGCCTGTTCGTTTGCCTCCTATGACATAAAAATAATAATAATTTATAAATAAAAATACTAAGCAACGAATTATTATTGGCTTTGTTTCTTAATAGTTAGTTGATTTTGGTCATATTGATAAATATTTTGTTTCAGACATACATCTTATATTTAAAAACAGGAATACAAAATTCAAAAACGTTATAAAATAACAAACTTATTTTCTTTCCCTGCGGTTTTAGTAAAAAATCGGCTGAGAAACAGAGGATGGAGTTGTTTTTAACTGTTTCCCTACTGCCTATTTATATATAGAAGATTAGCCGAGTGATGAATTAGTTAATCATAAACGTAAACATATATTTGAAATAACTAATTACAATATAGGCGTTATAAGAAACAATATATTAACTAGTATTTGCATTGATATATTGTCGTTAATGTTATCTGTAATAATCAGTAATAAACCCGTCTCAAGAAGCCTGAATAAGTGGCTTCTTCGCACCATTAATATCGCTGGTTAAAAAGGAATGGTGTGGACTGTACCGCGGGGTAGGTGGATATGCTCAAAGTAAACGTATAATCGGTTGAAGTACAAGAAAAGGAAACATATCCACCTACTAGGCTTTAATATTGCGTTAAGTCTCTACATTTATCTCCGCTGCGGTGGAAAATCCTCCTTTTATGTCACACGCGAACAACTCGATGCGACCTAGACATATTGCAAGCGCACTAGCTCCAGTGAGTGCCAATTGGGAACTCTAAAGCAGATGTATTAATAACAAGGACACGGTAGTGCATCCGTGTCCGACGGTGAACTGACACTCACTTCGCGTCGTTAAGTAATTGGTCGTGTTGGAAAAGAAATTAGACACAAGAGGAATAGGAATTGCCCCGCGGATTCAGGTTCCAATAAATGCTACCATGTAATAACTACCAATGTTCATTAACACAAATAATTAGAAATATAATAAAATTATAAATAATTTGTGCAGAAACATTTGAATAGTTGTAGAAAACAATCATTTCATTTCCTTATGGTTTATAATCATCATCACATTAGCTACATGAATATTCATTCTTATTTCATAATTTTATTTCATTTTATCTTTTCTTTTCTTTTTAAACAAAATTCATAATGCTATAAAATGTTATGATATCTTAATGTTACTTAATCTTTTTTACGAAATTATGCGTGTTTTTAATAAGACAATGAAGACAAAGATTCTATTATAGAAAGAATTACATAGATGCGACAATTTTTAATATATGAGTTATGAATCGTAATTTAATCTTCGCTAACTATCTTCCCCAAGGTTAAATAGATTTGTTAAACGACAATGATCTGTCATGGCCATAAATTATAAAGTTCCAGTGATATCCGCATTGTAAATTCGGAGTAACTTCCGAATATTCTATCAGTCGGCCGAAGCCCATAAACAAGACAGAAACATTTACTGTCTCGAACAACGCGGATAGCTACTAGTTTATCGGATATAAATAACCGGAAAGCTGCGATTTGGGAACAGAAGCTGAATTTAAATCGATGTTCTAAATATTTATAGAAGTTCTAAAATGCACCAGATGCATTGTATAACACTAAAATATCATATTTAACTGATATTGCTTTAAAAGAAATATTTTATATGTTTCGTTATAATTGTTTATTTACTATAATTACGGAAGTGGATTCCATTTTAAGATCAAGTATTTTATAATAAAAGTTTTATTTCTAATTCATTAAGTAGTTCGGTGAAGCTGTTAAGACCTTGCTAGGTCAATAGCATAGTCAGTTCGAAAAAAAACTAATTCATTAATTCATCTTATATTTATCGCAACGATAATGAAACACAGAGAATACTTCAGAGCTACTAGTTTTGCTGTATCTTGCAACTAGATAACGCTGTAGTAATTACAACAAATAATATTAAAAAACGCGCCCAAAACCGCGTCTCAGCTAGTATTGTACTTTTCACGAAAAAGTGGATTCCATTTTAAGATCAAGTATTTTATAATAAAGGTTTTATTTCTAATTCATTAACTAGTGCGGTGAAGCTGTTAAGACCTTGCTAGGTCAATAGCATAGTCAGTTATATTCATTCATTCATCTTATATTTTTCGCAACGATAATTAAACACAGAGAATAACTTAGCGCTACTAGTTTTGCTGTATCTTATAACTAGATAACGCTGTAGTAATTACAATAAATAATAATAACAAATACGCCCAAAACCGTGTCTCAGCTAGTATTGTACTTTTCACGAAAACGTTTTTTCAATTATCCTTATAAAACTAATGAAATGCAAAAACCTTAATATAAAAATGTTCTTCAAGTCCTTTCAACCTAAGCGCTATTGAGTTTTAAGTGTTGGTCGAGACTCTTTGCTATCGACACGACGACGGGGCGAGGCGCGGCTCGTCTTCAAGTGCACAGTCAGATGCAGTCGGGCCGTCAAACGCCAGAAGACTTCAACTTTGTTTAGATCAGGAATTAATCTAAGCGAGATCGAAATGATTAATATTAAAATGGCTAACAGGAGGGATCACGTGACGTAAGATGTCGTAGGCTAGAGCGGGTTCGTCATCCGAAGAGAACTGAGCTTTACAGAGAATTGTCGAAGTGTGAATGCATATGTCAGTACGGTAACATACAAAAATTCACTCACCGGCTAAACACGTGACATTACAAGTATTACATCTTTCGGTACTTGAAAAAGGTAGGGGCGTCACCTATTGCGTACAAAGTCAATTAAATAATAATAACAAATTTAAATATGTTTATTGATGTATTAATATTCCGCCCGCCATGCTTCGTCCATGTCGATCGTAGGACAATAAAATTGTATCGAATTAAATATCGATGATTAAGATAGATAAACTTAAGCAAACTTCAACTACTTAAAAAAATTTCGCTATATAAATATTATAACCAATGCTTAATAAGATTGCAGTCCTAATTGTGGTAATGAGAAATAGATTGCTAGTCCGGTGAATTGAATTGTGATATATTGTGGGCTAGTACGTGACTAACCATAAAAGTACGAAAACAATTGTTTTCAAACCCTACTCAAAAACCTTCATAGATTCTACCACTCTTAAATACACAGTTTGTGAAGTTATCCATTTACACCGGAACATAACACTGCCCATGAAGTATTCGTTATTTCATTAAATTATTTAAATGAAATAATTAAAAGTTAAATGATATGGCTACATTGGCTTTTATCTAAAGCGCTATTCAGTTAAAGTGCCTACGAAACACTGTTGAAGATATCGATCGCGGCTTGACTCGATGTGACATTCAAAGTGTATATCTAAGACTACTAGATATTCTATAATAACATAAAATGATATAAAAGAATATTATTATAATGATTACATACTTACGTACTCTTTGAAGATATACTTTTTTTGGCGCGTTTGGGAAAAATTGTGAGAGTGAATTTTTAACGACGCGCGCGCACTTCGATACCGAAAAGCGACACCATGAAGTTGGCTCGTAATTTTCTGTCAAGTTGTCACGAGAACTGATAACTATGTTCAAGGTAGTTATTTATGTTACCGATGTATTTAATCTCATGGTCTAACCTTAAACAAACTTTCGTAATGAAAATAAACTATTAGTCTAATCCAGCGATGAATATTGTACGTTGATTCATACTACGTTTTTGTGGTGTATAGGATACATATTTTGTGTCCATGGTAACTAAAGAAAATTATTTTTAAGGGAAATATTTACATACTATAAATCTTATAAAACAGTCGTTTTGACGTCTGTCTTTGTTTCCTTAGATCTCCTAAACCACGCAATATATTTTTTACTGTTTTCACTATCTTAATACACACTAATTGTATCATTACATAGTATAAAACAAAGTCCCCTACCGCGTCTATCTGTCTGTCTGTTCGCGATAAAATCAAAAACTACTGAACGGATTATCCAATTAAGTATTATAGTTACATTGAACATTTATTGTAAATAAAATTTGCAATATAACATTTCAATGAATATATTCGAAGTTAACAGAGATTTAAAATTACCTGCAACAAAAAACTCAAAACAATGGAATAACTGTGTTTTTCTTAAAATCTTTATATCAATTATAGTCAATCAATTATTGTTTAAATTTGACAATTTGTGAATTCAAATTATTAACATTAGTTTGGTTTTCACACTATTGGCACTTTAAGCAATAATTATATACATTTTTATATAGTTTATTAATTAATCAAACATATGATGGGCTGCACGTTCTCAATACAAAATATAAATATCAGATCTACACAGGCCGTTCGTCTGGTGCAAGCACAATACATCATGACTATGTCAAGGTCATCGCTGACGTGAACTCACAAGTTTTTCTTCTACTAAATTTTAAATCGCTGAACGCGGCTGTAGTAATTTCACTTCTAAAAGTTGTTTGGTTGGCAAGACTTACCATGTAAATATTAAAGTGTAAAAAATAAATTTAAATTGTTTACACACTTATAATATACACGTTAGTTTATAGTAACAATTTTTGGCATTTTCATACTCTTTGTATATAGGTAGATTGTGATACCGAGCTCGCGCGATCGCGACACCTACAACGGACAGTTGCGCTCCTTAACTTGTTACGTGGACTGTGCGCTACTGGATTTTATTGGTGTATGTGTGGTTTTTGGCATCCATTTCAATAATAAACATTTCTACAATCATTGTGTGTACGTACGTATATGTAACGGTGCATTTAAGAGCGATCCAGTGAGAACGATCGACAACAGCCAGGTTCGTGGTCTACCTAGTATGGGGGGTATGGAAATACCGAACTGAGTGACAAACCAGGCCATTCCGGCTAATTTTAGATATTCGCGAAAACAGCACTTATACGAAGTCGGAGCGGATCGCTAGTTAAGTATGCCAAAAAATAATTAAGGGTTTATGATTAATCATTTCTATATACTTAATAGATTCCTATACCCTTCGGTAACATATAAATAAATAAAGTTTATTGATAACACAAATTAGAAGATATTTAACTGAATAATATCTGTTTATTTGTTTTTGCCTCAGACGTTTTTTTCCCCACAAGTAATTCAATAGCTTATAGTTATAAGATTGGGCTTAATTCCGGTTGAATCATCAAAAGGTGTTCAGAAAGTTTTGTTCTATCATTGCAAATTTTTTACTCTAACATTTAAATCTATAAATCATAACTTAGTTTATTTACGACATTGCTAATTAAATGTTTCAGTATAATATCATGTTACCAGTTCATAATGATTAGCGGATTTAATAATATGGTGGTAACTCCCTCTGCCTTGTACAGGAATAAGGGGCCCGCAACTTTCCCGGAGGTTGACATTTTCCGCCCATAAATAGGGAGATAATTGCAGGAAAGATAGATCTTGTTTATTCCGTTAACAAAATATAAATTGAAGATTTTTATGTGCTTAAAATACGGCGAACTATGCGAAAATACTAGTGATATATTTTTCTGGGAATTTATTACATCCTATTGGATGAATACAATATTGAATTTATAAATTGAAATACATTTGTTTTTTGTAAGGGGATTGAATGAAATGTGGAGTTATCTATTTTATTCACTAAATTATGCTTGTATTTATTTTAGTGGTTATGTTTTTTTAATGTTTCTGCTAATTCATATAGTATTAAATACCGATGAAACATAAGAAATAGTCGTTTATAATTCTTAGAAATAATTTCACGAGTTTTTGCGCTGAAATACAAAAAACGATTGAAGAAGAAATAGTAAATTCTGCGATTCTGTACATGTTCATAGTTGAATATTATCTTTACTATTTCCCCAAGTTCGATGGTAAGTAAAATATAAGCCCCAAAAAATATTAACAGAGCATTTCTAACCCGATTTGATAACATTATGAGTTAAGTAATGCTTATTGACAATGTTCAGTGAAAAGGAAGGTGTTTCCATGTAGAGAGGCAGCCGGTTTAACGACCATCATTTTGAGTGCCGCAGTGGGGAACACTCGAGGCATTAAACCGGGCTTACATTTATCTGAAAACGTCCCTAACTTTACTTGAAATCATACATTGAAGTATAAAGCTATATCCAGATGTAAAATACGCTGAAATGATTTTACAAATAAAATGATCGTGTTGGTTACTATTAATATCGCTATACAGAATTAATGTTTGTAATGGTAAATATCTTATTACATTATGTTTTTTTTAAGTTTTGTAAAATATTTTTCTCTATTAATTGCTAGACGTCGTGCGATATGATTCCAACACATAGCTGACTTTTGCATGGTAATTGTCAGTTTTGAGTCTGTGTGTTAAGTATCTATACGTACGCATAAATTTATAAATATCCTAGCGGACCGGCCGGACGTTGTCGTGGTAGCCCGGTGAAGCTGTCAAGACCTTGCTAGGTCAATAGTGTAATCAGTTTGAAAAAAAAAACTTTATCCTGCCTTGATAATAATAAAAATAATAAGTTAAAATTCAACTGCCGTGCCACCTAACGTGTCCAATTGAGAATCTAAAC
>MU162434.1:13171-25786 GCA_015888305.1 Antheraea pernyi
TTTTTATTAATTTAATGTACTTCTAATGCATTTTATATAAAATAAATAGCTTTCTGCACTTCTCCTCCATATAAACTTTAACTATGCCAAATTTTACGTTCATCCGTTAGCCCAATTCCGTTAAAAAGGGATACAAAGTTTAGGCTTCACGTATTAATATAATGATGATGATGATGTATAATATTGAGTCAACGGTAAATAAATGCCAATTTTAGATTACAGATATTTTGACTTTGTTGAAGTAAAGCTTCTTTAGCCGCGACTAGGAGGTAATTGGAAGACAATGCAACGGAAGTCCGTTACAGCAATATGGCGTCACGTTTCTGTATATTCAGGTTTTTAAATAGTTTTGATTTTGTCAATAAACAGTTTATAAACAAATTAATCCAAAAATAGACAATAGAATTAATTATGTATGTATGTATGTGCTGCCATCTGGTTTCAATGTTTCAACAAATTTTTATCTTTAGTGCCATCTATCAGCTAATTCGGAACTTAAACAACTTAAAGTTCGCTACATCTTATTTTTGCCGTACCGTGAAGCTGTGGAATAATCTCCCGGCTAGTGTGTTCCCTTCTTCTTATAACATGGGGTCCTTCAAGCGTAACGTGAAGAGACATTTATGCAGGCCGGCATGACAGCGACGACCGCCGTAGGAGGTATCTCTCGGTGGTCGCCATTGTTTTTGGATTGTACTGTGCTTACCATCAGGCACAGGCACACTTTGACGTGCTACAATAAAAAAAGACAGGAAATATTATTAGCAACTATTTGTTATAAAGTAAATAAAATATAGAAAAGTACGAACAGATTACTATGATATGTAAGTAAATTAATTATGATTTAATAGAAGTCGCCATTACTTGTAACGCCAAATATGTTTTACTGTGACGGTTACTTACACGCACTCATTTTTTTGTATTAAACTTTTGACTATATTACTTGCAAACTCGAACTTACATCTTTATTCAGATTCCTTCTTTCTGATTCTGTTTAAAGTTATATTTTAGTTACATTTAAGATGTATATTATTTGTACGATACTGTGGTATCCCGGTAAGTCGAACTTCAATAAGTCGATATTCTCTAAAACTCGAAAGAAAACGTGGTTCCCTCCTACTCTTCATATTCAATACTTCTATTAATTGAAATACGAACTCTAAACAAGTAAGGATCTAAATGAAACCGCCATAAAGACAATAACGTCATTAAAATATCCGTCATAAAATAGTTAAATTAAATCATAAAATTAAATATATAAAATAATTAAAAAAAGAAGAATAAAAAACACCCAATAGTTGCTCACAGATACGATTTTTAACTTACACGTTAAATGAGTCGATAGCAAAAGAAGGTGCGGACCAAGAGTCTGCAGAAAAGAAGAAGAAAAAAAACGCCTAAACAAATTGAAAGTATCAAATTCAGTATTTGCCTGTAAGTAATTATAGTACATTTTCCCTATATGACTATTTTGGAAAAATATCGGATCTTCGTACCTTAATGTTTGATTCAACCACATCTATAATTCAATAACTTTACATTAATAATCTCGATATAGGTCGAAAAATTAATAAATAAGGGACCTAGAGACTTAAAAGGAAATACAAGTAACAGTTTACTTACAGAATCATTTTTACTTAATACATCGAATTTGTAAGAAGAATTTTTATTTATTATAACCCCAGAACTGAAAAGAAAATTATGTGGGACAGAATCTAAACTTCTGCAAAGGGGACCTTTATATATAAAAATATTTATAAATCGAGACTTTTTTTGGGGAATATTTCTCCCTTAAAGTTCGACTTAACGAGATTCTATGATATTATAAAATACCATTT
This sequence comes from Antheraea pernyi, assembly GCA_015888305.1. Lineage (NCBI taxonomy): Eukaryota > Metazoa > Arthropoda > Insecta > Lepidoptera > Saturniidae > Antheraea > Antheraea pernyi. The sequence goes on from MU162434.1 coordinate 15,010, forward strand.
CAATCAATAACAAAATTACGTGTTTTTCTGAATAGCGGAAATTTTTACGCTTATACAAGCAAATATATATAGGAAGTAGAAAGTTTATGATATACTCATATACGTGCACACAGACGTACAACCATCGTCGAATTTACTTTTGTAGTTACATCTGTTTTTCACTTTTTAATTTAATTCATTGTAATTTTATAGTTCTATTTTACTACAGCTATTTTACTCCGGTAGAGCGTTATGACTAATATTATAATTGCGAATGAAGGCTTGTTTGTTAATTACGCTTTCACGCCATAACACGTTTCGTGTCAAGCCATTTTTGCCTGATATATCCTTCAGGCCATTTGATATTTTGACAAAAAATAGAAGTATTAACATACTTTTTTTTCGAACTGTCTACGCTATTGGCCTGACGGAACTTCACAGCTTCACCAGGCTACATTACGTAGTATACAATATTATGTTACAACATCACACATAACATGATATAAGTTATTCTTTCGTTTTCATAATTATCAAATCGTTTACCACTGATGATACACGTGGCACGAAATCTTTAAATTAATACACTGATCATCGTGAAATATTGTATGTACTTTGTCAGGCGTATAGCAAAGTACACAGGGTTACATACCATCCAGAAAAAAGCTACAGTTCCCTTGAGATTGATCAAGTCAGGGCTAGTTATCCGACAATGATGTGTTTGTGGTTTACCATTTCATTCATCTAGGTTAAAATAATCTGAAATAAAAAAAGGTATTGTATTGTAATTAATGAAAAAAAATGTAAAGAAACTCAAAAAAAACTAAAATAACTTTAATTATAATGACTTGCGAATATTTGAGTCATAACATTTCGATAAACAAGATATTTCACATGTCTTGCATAATTTTCTCATCAAGGTAACTTGGTCACGGTGTGTGAATGATTCATAATAAAGTTAAAACTTTCGAAAACGTTTTGTATATAACAGAAAAACAATACTAATAAATAGGATAAAACAAAATAACTTTACGCGTCTGTCTGTGTTCCTTTTCTTCAAAATTACGCAATGGATATTGATACGGATGCCATCATCATTTATAGAATTTATTCTGGAATGTTTATATGTATACTACACACATACTATGTTTATAGAAGGCGGAGAAAAGCTTATGTACTGTAATCGAGTCGTAGAAATTATTTTTTTAGTCCTTACATTGTTAATGCTTGCTACACATTATAAGATACATTAAAATAATATATTGCGAAATTGCATATCTTACAAAAACCTATAGAAAAGTCCACGTTGGTGTATATCTATCTCATAGGGATAAAATATAGTAACCACTTTTTTCTTTTACATATTACGAATAAATACGAATAAAATAACTTTAAGGTCCCGTCCCCAGTCGAGTTGTCGAGGAAATTATAATGATGTTATGCATAGACCACATAATATTAAAAGACATTAATAAACGGGAATCGGATGTTACTCATGTCCGCAGCAAGTGTACCTCTCATTCCCCTGCACATACTCCCCGGGTGCTGCTAAAGATTAACAAAATCTTGTCCGCTGCACTGTTCTACATAAATTGAACCTCGTAGCGACAAATAGAGTAATCAATCGATCGACATTAATAAAAGATTGATGGATTTAGTCATACGATTAAACGTAAATTTGTCGATATTTTAAGAAGTTGAAAACTTCAACGGTGTCATTTTTAACGCCTTAGAACTTTTAGCGTGTGTTCATAATCTCAGCTTCAGTTAAATGACGATGCGGTCTAATATCGTTATAAAGATCGATAAAGATGGGATTGGTTCTCTAGTGTAGCAGCTGAAACATATCTATAGGCGTTTGGCTACAGATTCTCACATCAATGCTATCTCTACGTTTTTTTACCAATCATATTGAATTATTGTTATGGTTTTATTAAAAACTTTTTTCAAAATGTGAAGAAATTATAGCTTGTTATGTGATTACTGGTTACTCCGATTGTGGGCGATTATCTTTTGCAGTAAAATTAGTGTCAAGGCTCCAACATATACGTCGATAATTATACAACGTCCTAATTTAACAGACAAAGCGGCCGCGGCATTTCAAAGACTTGTATTCGCGAATAGGTGTAAGTTCAATGTCTTACTGTATCGGTACGATCTCGATACGGGTATACGCCTCGAGCTACATTATTACGTAGTCTCGCTTCGTGCACGCCATCTAGATCAAACGCGGATTCTTTGCGGAAAAAATATTTTTAGGATATAGTGAGACCGCATTGGAAAACTATTATTGACTTTGCAATGGTGGAGCGTTTTCTAATACTCATCTGTTAGTGACCGTCTTCAAATTGAAAATGTATCCCCAAAGACGTGTAGGTATACTAAGAAATTAGTTTATGTCAGGAAGTCAATAACTTCTAGACATTTTTTTATAAATGCATTTTAGATTTTGATACTAATTGCCGTTGAAGTCTAAGATGATAAGTAAATACTAGCGTTAACTTAGAGGGACGGTTGGCTATCAAATTCAACTGCCGGAACAAATCGATAGTTGTTTGGCCACAGATTATTTAGTTAAGGGTGGTAGCTAGCTAGGCGGACATCAGATAAAGTTCTATCTTTTTATTCTGTGTTTGTTAACTGATTTTTGTATTTAGTAGATATTTACGAGCTTTAGTGTTATTAATATATAACATTTAAAAAATAGGAAACCGTTAATTTTTTCTTTATCATCGCCAAACCTTTTCTTGTAAGTCTCTATTTGTCATACTTTACTATCCTTACGTCTATTAATTAATGATAACTGATAATTAGTTTATTAATTAATAATAGCAATTAGTTAATACGCTCATGTTTTCAGTTTATGGAAAAAAACAACTCAATAGTCATGAAACTTAAAAAATTAACGATTTATAATTGTATATCGACCATTTCACGACCCTAGTAGTAGTGATGATTTAAATTGGAATAATATAAACTGAGGATTTAGTTGAAATGTCTTGTTCATGATATTAGTTACTTTCTATCAGATCGTAATAATGTATATACTTAGTTCAAACGCGGATTCTTTGCGGCAAAAATATTTTTAGGTTATAGTGAGACCGCATTGGAAAACTATTATTGACTTTGTGCAGTGGTAGGGCATTTTCTAATAATTGTTAATGACTACGTCTCGGTACCGCTATGACACACCCGAGAGGCGAGACTACAACGCCACCCGGGGAACCACTATTGACCTGCGATACCGCGCTAATGACTTTATCGGGGGTGTTACTAATGACTTCGAACGCTATTGGTTGAAGTTGCCGGCTGTTCATTATTCACCCCGGTGTGAGACTACATTGGTAGGAGTTCGGCATATAAAGGGCATGATGTCGCTGATCTGCACGCACTCCTATGTGGAAGTTATTGTATGGCGAAGCTCTGACCGGATAAGTAGTTACAGTATCTTCAGAGTGTTTATTGGTGTTCCTGACTGACTGACTGGCTGATTATACGTATTGTGTAACACACTCATCTGCTAGTGACCGTCTTCAAATTGAAAATGTATCTCCAAAGACGTGTAGGTATACTAAGATAGTAGCATAGAAGTTTACAGAACATCTTTACCGTTCAGTTGATCACCATGGTAATTGGCATCTGTTGATATTTCAACACAAAATATTTTGGTTAAATTTAAATATTAAAAAAGGGATTAAAAAACCCGCTTCAAGATCGACAATACAACGGTGACGCCCCAGGTGTTGCAACTGCTTGTAGGCAACGGTAACCATTTAACATCAGATGGGCCGTGTGATAGTCTCCTGCCTTTCGGCATAAAAAAAAATTAGATCAACAAACAATAACAAACGCGTGAGAAGCCACAGGTACAGTCAGTAATTTTGTAACAATAATAAACATTCTAACCTTTATAACGATCACTAAAATATTATAGCGGACGAATTACCTAGCCGTAAAAGCACTATGATACGATTTATTTCGTCTCATGCAAGTTTCAACAATCTGTTTCGCACGAAAACAGTTTCGAAAGTTCCGATTATCTTTACAAAGAATTAGTTTCTCGAAGTAATAAAATAGTTACTGTATTGTGAATATAAACATTATCTGAGATATCACTCAGACTTTTGAATTTGTAAAGTTATTTGAGACTTATTTTTACATACTAATATTTTGCTCAAATTAAATAAATAATATAGTTATAAATTATATTTCAGATCCTTTTTTTATTAGGTTACATTTGATATACAAATAGTTCTGCTAACAGGTAAGTGATAGTCGCTTTTCATCATCACAACATTCTTGTTTATTACGACTTCCTACTAATATTTTTATTGAGACGTATATATCTTTATATACACTTTGTAAGAATATTGAATATCTATCCTAAGTTATTGTTAGAGCTTTACGTTACGTTAGAGCTTGTTAGCAAACGCCAAACGTTAAAGTACATGTGTGTACATTAATTGACCTATCTTTACTAATTATTTTAAAAGTTCTAGTGTATTACTATATGTAGTGTGTTTTAAAACTATATTTTGATATAAATATAATGAAAAACCTACCGACTATTAGTACTACATGTAAAAATAATTTTGTTTTGAAATGTTTACTTCCGGTTTTGTACATTAGAATATGTTTTTTTTTAATTGCATTCGAAAAATCTGAATTGTAATTAAGAGATTATTTGACTTTGAGACACTATTATTTAGAAGCGATAACTCGATAAATAAATATCAATAAATAAAAACTGTGCATTCACATTCATACCTACCAGAAGGCCAATTAGGCCCAATGTGAACGAATGAAACGCACCCATTTCTTTGGGATCCGCTTCACTTGAATTGCCGCTTTAACTGTAACCTGTAAAATTGAAACTGTATCCATAGTTCCTGCGGAATATTAAAAACTTTTTCCTTTTTCAAGTCAACAATGTTGTGACATTCAGTTAGGCATAACAAAACGTTTATTATAGTATCTAAATGATTATGCAAGATTTAGTTACGCTAGCGTCGTCGCCGCGTTCATTACTTCGCGCTATTTTGTTCCGGTTTGAAGGAAACGCTCTAAATGAGGAGCAGTGATAGGTTTAGGCATTTAAATTTGTGGTTAAATGAATATAATTAGCGTAATTTATCATACATTCATTTCAATGTGTTAATGTTTTATAGTTATTACCTTTGTTCGCTTTCATGTAATTTGAACTGTCCCTTGGCAACAGGACTTTTTCTGGATGAACCATACGTCCTTTTTTGTATTCTTGACAACGTGTATATAAAATTTTACGATGATCGTAACAAACAAACAAGTAAATTCACTTTCGCATTTATAATATTAGTCAGGATTACAGTTTTAAACGAGTAGAATTAATACTACTAAAATAAAATAGTTTCGACTGCAAAAAAACTTTTTATAGGTATACTAATGAATGAGTTCTTTAGTTATGTATTGGTAGGTGACTTTATGCCCCATTCTTTTTTATTGAAGCTATTACTTTTGTCCCGTTAGTGAAATCACTGATAGTGATTTTTTTTGCTTGAAACGGAAGTTGCGCGCTCTGTTATAAAACGCTATGAAGTCAATTGATAAACAGTTATTCATGAAACATTATATAAACATTTTTTTATATAGACAAATATTATTTTATATGATTTATCTAGGTTATTTATTTGAACTTTTATCCATTGTGTTTAACTTCGTCATTTGACTCGGTTCAAAACTGTTAATATTTATAATTTTTTATATTCACGCTAAATAACTATAGCTTCTGACGTGCGTACATAAATTTACAAATCTTATTTAAATTTAATATGAGTTCTTTAGTTATGTATTGGTAGGTGAAAACTTTATCTCGATGCCCCATTCTTTTTTATTGAAGCTATTACTTTTGTCCCGTTAGTGAAATCACTGATAGTGATTTTTTTTGCTTGAAACGGAAGTTGCGCGCTCTGTTATAAAACGCTATGAAGTCAATTGATAAACAGTTATTCATGAAACATTATATAAACATTTTTTTATATAGACAAATATTATTTTATATGATTTATCTAGGTTATTTATTTGAACTTTTATCCATTGTGTTTAACTTCGTCATTTGACTCGGTTCAAAACTGTTAATATTTATAATTTTTTATATTCACGCTAAATAACTATAGCTTCTGACGTGCGTACATAAATTTACAAATCTTATTTAAATTTAATTATATTACTTCGGCAATTAACACTAACACCCCGACATCTTATGTGTGTGTTAAAGTAATACATACACAGATACCGTCTCAAATCAGTACCCTCATTCTGGTAAGAATTGGTAATTTAATTTAAAAAAATGTTTATAGATAAACAATAAGTCATATCAGAAGAGGTCTAGGGCACAGTGTAAATCTCTGTGGTCTAAAGAAAATCCATCGCTGCATAGGAGCCACAAATTCAGTCTTCAAAACGGGATTCTGTATGAAGTTAGTTTCCTTTTAAATGCAGTGAAAATTATTTAAAATACACAGTTTAAAAAAAAAATGGAAATAGGACAAACCTACCTTTGTATTGATATTCATTTCTTCCATAATAGTATATAAAAAGTCTCATTTATCCCAATCTGATACAATGCTTATTGTTCATCCGATAACCTTTAGTAGAGTCAGGTGTTATGCTTGCGACGTCGTTCAACTCGCATACTGACAACTTTGATGTTATTTTTAATATTAGAATTAGAAAATATGTTTATACAGTGTATCCAATAACATTGAAACAGAAGTGAAAACTCAAAACAATACTGTAATTATGTTCTATTTTCCGGTGAAGCTGTAAAGATCTTGCCAGGTCAATAGCGTAATCAGTTCGAAAAAAAAATGTTCTATTTTGAACTTTCAAATCAATTATTAAGCTAGTCTGTATTATTAGAATTAGAAAATTTGCTTACAGTCTGTCCAACAATATCGAAACGGATCCAGGTAACAGCCCAAGCCGAGGTGTGCGTGCGCCCTTGTGTATGTTACCTAAAACCCAAATCGGTTGTGTGCCTTAAGCGCCAACCTTAGTAGTCCGGTGAAGCTGTGAAGACCCTGCCGGGTCAATAGCGTAGTCGGCTCGAGAAAAAAAAAATCGAAACAGAAGTGAAAACTCAAAACGATACTGTAATATGTTGTATTTTCCGGTGAAGCTGTAAAGTTATAAAGGTCAATAGCATAGTCAGTTCGAAAAAAAATAGTTCTATTTTGAACTTTCAAATCAATTATTAAATCATTTGAATTTCGTAATTTGTAAATTGAAATTATTAACTAATAACATTAGTTTGGTTTACACATCTATTGGTAATCAGGAATAATTATTAACATTTTTATACAATTTATTCATTAATCAAACATATGGTGGGCTGCACACATATTCGTAAACTTCAATAAACATGCACATACCTCTCGCTTTTTTACTGGCATAATGGTTCAGTTCTAATATATGTCATTGCATGAAGCGAGGTTGATGCAAACTCTGCAGTGAACCCGAGTTTTCGCGGGAAGAAGATGTTGTGGATTCGTATTGATAACGTAGTATGATAGAAGGGCATTCTCTAATACCCAACCGGTGTACGTTACGGTACCAAATGTGTTACGGCTACTGCACTCTAACGCTAGTTTCTCCCTAATTCTATATTTCTGTTCCATCATGCCAGCCACAAAACGCAGGATAAGCGATACGCGATCTAGTGACTATCCAGTACGCGTTGAATCAAGATACCATCGTCTCGCTCTGATTACCGCTGTGAAAAGCGTGACAAAACTCAGTAGTTCGAACGTATTTGTGGGACTCCGGAGCTAAGAGTATAGATCCGTGATATTTCCTGTGGTGCTTTCTACAAAGGTTTTTATTGCTCGTGAAAAATCTTCGAAGAAATCAATCGATTACAAATATTAAAAACAAGCTGTACTCACGGTTCCGTTCCTTTTATTGCATCGTTATTATTTTCATTTCATTTCGACTTTTAAAATAAAAACAAAATTCTTTCGGTTTTCATAAACTTTTTTATTTTTTATAACCTGTCAATTTGGGAATTCAATTTCCTGTGTTCAGAGTTTCATAAAATACAGTCAAGCGATTTTTTAATTAATTTTTTTAATTAAATACTAAAATGCTGATAGTTTCTTTTGTCATATTCTTGGTCAGTTGTCTTTATTTATCACAAAGTTCAAAAAATACAAGTACGGACGGAATTTCAGCTTTAAATGTGTATAATGAGGATTTGAAGTATATTTGTACACTAGCCTCTGCCCGCGACTTCGTTCACGTGGAATAGTTACTTTGGGTATCACGCAGCAGAAGCTCGCAAGAGGAAAAAAACCCCGATTTTGAAATATTCTTCATTGTCGCTCCGCTTCTTTTGGTCTTAGCGTGATGATATATAGTCTATAACCTTCCTCGATAAAAGAGCTATATAGCACAGAAATTTTTTCAATTGGACCAGTAGTTCCTGAGGTTACCCCCTACAACGTTACAAACCCACAACGCGCGTGCAACGTCACAAACTTTACCTCTTTATAATATTAGTATAGATTTTAGTTTGGTTTTAATTCCACCACATAATTGAAAAAAGAGCATATAACAAAGTTATTCTTAAATATTTTGGCTGTCTAATTGATTATAATATACATAGTTTCACATGTGTATACAAGATTTTGTAAATTCTTTTTTTTTTTTTCTTGAACTGACTACGCTATTGACCCTGCAGGGTCTTTACAGCTTCACCGGACTACGTTGTAAATTCATTATGAATTTATTAATTCCTCATACATAATTATTGAAAGGAGTTCATAACATGTAATTGTATTTTTTAAATGATCCTAAATAATTTAAATAATAATTGACTTTTATGTCGGCTTCAACTCTAATAAGCCGTGATGCGATCTATTTTTATTAGTCGATTTATTTCTAAGAAGAGATATCACAACACTTTTTTATGCCACTTAAACGCTGTAATACGGCGTTTCTTGTATCTCGTTGATCGTGATGGAATTCGGGTTAGATGAATAACCTTAAGATGGTTACGACGATTTTTATTTTTATTTGTACATTATTGATATGGAAATATAACACGAACTATACACGACTTATTTATTGAAATAAATTAATTTGGTAAAATAAAATTTTTTTCTTACGCCACAATAAACACGTATATATCATGAAAAGAAATTGAAAAATAATGTCTATTTACACGATACCAAACAAATATTATCGACGTAAATTGATTGAATATTCATTAGTCTTACAAATTAAGTAAGATAATATATTCTACATAAGATTATTAAAACCATACTATTGACCTGAATTTATACTACTCATGAATAGTACTATTGACAAGGACTATTTGACAACCACTTTTGATTTTATTGTTTATATCTGCTACTCAAAGTAAATTACTATTAAAGTACTACATTTTTGGCGGGATCTTGATGATTTAGTGATTTTATCTAATTTTTTGACCCCGTAGCGTTATTTGTCAGAGAATATTACTGGCATTTTTCGAAATATAAGAAGGTTCTTGTGCACAAGTGAGATAATACAAGTTAATATGAAATTTTAGACGCCACAAACAATTCCTGGAAAGTATCAGCAACGGTGCCACCATTTTGCCAGAGCGTAGTATGAAATTTGGAAAAATAGTTATAGTGTCAAAATTTTACTTAAGGGCACACTGCCATTAAATAAGAAGAAGGTATTCGATTAGTGTTCGTCGATGGAGCGAGTAAATGATAAAAATCACGTCATCATGGATGACATCATATTTTTATAACTGTTCGTTTTTTTATGTATCGACATAATTTGTACCTTCATTTTAATTCATCAAAACGGTAGTCCTTGAAAGAGACATTCGTATTTACAGTTATTTTCCAGACTTGGCCTCAGGAGAACGATGGTCAAAGAAGCTATAACTCCAATATCAGGCATTTATGAGGTTGATTTTTTTCTTTATGTACGTCAACGAGCCTCCATTTACAGCTAATATACTCGTATAGTAAAAGTGTAGATTGTAGACCATTCGACGTGGCACCGAGCGAATCAAAACATAACAAAATCACGTTTAATCGTGAAAGAGCACAAGGCCTCCGTGACAAAACATCCTGGAAGTGCTGCGAACCATTGTTCATAATATAACGGTTCATGAATTTAAGAAATCGATTTTTCCACGCGTTTCGGTATGTCTACTATTGAAATTGGTCGTTGGTAGAACAATGAACTTCTAACGTGGCTTCGGAGTACGTCAGACGGTATGGAATGACGACGACTGTACATACATGGAGAGTTCATGTTTTAATTTACTATTGTTCTGATTTGAGATGTATTATGATTTAATATTAGTGCAGTTGGACGTCGCGTGGAAGCACATGTCACCGATTTTTATGATTGTTTTTAAATACTTTATACGTATTACACTAATCACGTATAGTGTCGATCCAGTCAGGAATGGCAATAAACACTTCGTAGATACTGTCACTCTTTATTTGGCCAGAGCTTCGCACTACAATGCTTCGTATATAATAAGTGCGTAGATATCACAGACATTACATTTGGTTTTAGCTACCTACTTACTAAAACAAAATCTGTGAATAGTTTTATATCGGTAAATTTTTTTTGAGATCGACTCGAAAGGCACTCGCATCGACCGCTTGGCTACCCCTGCTTTATATGTTTTAGCGTTTGACCACAACCTCAGCTGATGTTAAATGACGGCGTGGTCGATGATGCTAAACAACACCCTAGGCCCCAGACTATGTAGTAAGTACCAGCCACCCCCTTCTCAGCACCCATCATATTG